>VSMD01016857.1:14455-37532 GCA_008750895.1 Mirza zaza | reverse complement strand
GGGATGCAGGGATGGTTCAACATAAGTAAATCCATAAATGCAATTCACCACATAAACAGAAGCAAAAACAAAGACCACATGATTATTTCAATAGATGCAGAAAAAGCTTTTGACAAAATTCAACACCCTTTCATGATACGAACACTTAATAAAATAGGCATAGAAGGAACATACCTAAAAATGATACAAGCCATATATGACAGACCCATAGCCAACATTATACTGAATGGGGAAAAATTGAAAGCATTCCCACTCAGAACTGGAACCAGACAAGGCTGCCCACTATCTCCACTTCTATTCAACATAGTGCTGGAAGTCCTGGCTACAGCAGTCAGACAGGAAAGTGGAATTAAAGGCATCCAAATGGGGCAGAAGAGATAAAACTTTCTCTGTTTGCTGATGATATGATATTATATTTAGAAAACCCCAAAGATTCAACCAAGAAACTCCTGGAACTGATAAATGAATTTAGTAAAGTCTCAGGATACAAAATCAATACACAGAAATCAGAGGCATTCATATACGCCAACAACAATCGAACTGAGATCCAAATCAAAGGCTCAATTCCCTTCACAATACCAATAAGGAAATTAAAGTACCTAGGAATATACTTAACCAAGGAGGTAAAAGACCTCTACAGGGAGAACTATGAAACACTGAGGAAGGAAATAGCAGAGGATGTAAACAGATGGAAATCCATACCATGCTCGTGGACGGCACACTCCACATCATTAAAATGTCTATACTACCCAAACTGATCTACAGATTCAATGCAATACCTATTAAAATCCTATAATCATTCTTCCCAGATATTGAAAAAATAATTTTACACTTCGTATGGAACCAAAGAAAACCCTGGATATCAAAAGCAATTTAGGCAACAAAAACAAAATGAAAGGTATTAATATGCCAGATATCAAACTATACCACAAAGCTGTAGTAATTAAATCAATCTGGTATTGGCACAAAAATAGGAATATTGACCAGTGGAACAGATCTGAGAATCCTAATATAAAACCATCCTCATATAGCCATCTAATCTTTGACAAAGCAGACAAAAACATACACTGGGGAAAAGAATCCCTTTTCAATAAATGGTGCTGGGAAAACTGGACACCCACTTGTAGAAGGCTAAAGCAGAACCCACACCTTTCACCTCTCACAAAAAGCAACTGACACTGGATAACAGACTTAAACCTAAGGTATGAAACTATTAGAATTCTAGAGGAAAATGTTGGAAACACTCTCCTAGACATCGGCCTAGGCAAAGAGTTTATGAAGAAGTCCCCAAAGGCAATCACAGCAGCAACAAAAATAAATAAATGGGACATGATCAAACTAAAAAGCTTCTGCACAGCCAAAGAAACAGTCATGAAAGTAAACAGACAGCCTACAGAATGGGAGAAAATTTTTGCATCCTACCCATCTGATAAGGGGCTGATAACTGGAATATACTTAGAACTCACGAAAATCAGCAAGAAAAAATCAAATAACCCTATTAAAAAGTGGGCAAAGGACTTGAACAGAAAATTTTCTAAAGAAGACAGAAGAATGGCCAACAAACATATGAAAAAATGCTCAACATCTCTAATCATCAGGGAAATGCAAATCAAAACCACAATGAGGTATCACTTAACTCCAGCGAGAATGGCCTTTATCAAAAAGTCTCCAAACAACACATGCTGGCGTGGATGTGCAGAGAGGGCACACTCCTACACTGCTGGTGGGACTGCAAACTAGTTCAACCTCTGTGGAAAGCAATATGGAGATACCTTAAAGCGATACAAGCAAATCTACCATTTGATCCACCAATCCCATTACTGGGCATCTACCCAAAAGATCCAATGACACTCTACAGAAAAGAAACCTGCACTCGAATGTTTATAGCAGCACAATTCATAATTGCAGGGCTGTGGAAACAGCCCAAGTGCCCATCAATCCAAAAGTGGATTAATAAAATGTGGTATATGTATACCATGGAGTACTATTCAGCTCTAAGAAACAATGGTGATATAGCACATCTTATATTTTCCTGGTTAGAGCTGGAACCCATACTACTAAGTGAAGTATCCCAAGAATGGAAAAACAAGCACCACATATACTCACCAGAAAACTGGTATTAGCTGAGTAGCACATAAGTGGATACATAGGAACTACAGTAATTGAGTATTGGGCAGGTGAGAGGGGGTCGGGGGGCGGGTGTATACATACATAATGAGTGAAATGTGCACCATCTAGGGGATGGTCACACTGGAAACTCAGACTTGTGGGGGGAGGGGGGAAAGGGCATTTTTTGAAACCTTAAAATTTGTACCCACATAATATGCTGAAATAATAAAAAAAGTTGAATGGAAAGTACAGAGTTCTCATATACCACCTGTGCCCTTGACATTCTGCGCTACAGTGGTCTCTTTGTTACAATTGATGAACCTACATTGACACATCATTATTGCTCAATGCTCATTGTTTATTTTAGGGTTCATTCTTGGTGCTACAAATTCTATGGGTTTTGATAAATGTATAATGACATGTTTTCACCATTGTAGTATCATGCATAATAGTTTCACAGCCTTTAAAATCCTCTGAGTTCTGCCTATTTTGTCTCCATGTTTTGAAAATTAGTTTGATGAATATGACATTCTTGGTTGACTTTATTTTTCTTATAGCACTTTGACTATACTATTCCACTGCCTTTGGCTTCCATTGTTTCTTATAAGAATCAGCTGACAATCTTATTGGATTTTTCTTTGTACATGATTATTCATTTTTTTCTTGCAATTTCAAGATATTCTTTGTTTTTGTGGCCTTTTTTTTTGAGACAGAGTCTCGCTTTGTTGCCTAGGCTAGAGTGAGTGCCATGGCGTCAGCCTAGCTCACAGCAACCTCAAACTCCTGGGCTCAAGCAATCTTATTGCCTCAGCCTCATGAGTAGCTGGGACTACAAGCATGTGCCACCATGCCCGGCTAATTTTTTCTCTCTATATATATTAGTTGGCAATTAGTTTCTTTCTATTTATAGTAGAGATGGAGTCTCTTGCTCAGGCTGGTTTCAAACTCCTGACCTTGAGCAATCTGCCCGCCTCGGCCTCCCAGAGTGCTGGGAGTATAGGCGTGAACCACCACACCTGGGCTTTTTTGGGTTTTTTAAAAATTTCAGAATATTATGGGGGTACAAACATTGTTACATGAATTGCTTTTGTACAGTTTGAGTCAAAGTTATAAGTGTGTCCCTCACCATGATAGTGTGCATTGTACCTGTTAGGTGCCAATTTACCCATGCCCTCCTCCCTCCCCACCTGCTTAATTTCTGTAGAATTTTACTGCTATATGTGCACATGCATTCAAATTTAATATTAAATACATTGGTGTTTATTTTTCCATTCTTGTGATACTGTACTTGGTCTCCAGTTCAATTCAGGTTGTTACAAAAGGCATTAGTTCACCATTTTTATGGCTGAGTAATACTCCATGACATATATACCATATTTTATTAATCCATTCATTTATTGATGGGGACTTGGGTTGTTTCCACATTTATGTGATTGTGAATTTTGCTGCTATAAACATTTGAGTGTAGGTGTCTTTTTGATGAAAAGTCTTTTTTTCATTTGACAAATAACTAGTAGTGGGATTGCTGGATCAAATGTTATGTCAATTTTAGTTCTTTGAGGTATCTACTTTCCATAGAGCTTTTGCTAGTTTGCAGTCCCACCAAAAGTGTATGAGTGTTCCTATCTCTCCACATCAATGCCAAAATTTGTTGTTTTGGGGCTTTTTGATAAAAGCTGTTCTAACTGCAGTAAGGAGATATCTCATTGTTGTTTTAATTTGAATTTCTATGTTGGTTAGTGCTATTGAGTGTTTTTTCTTATGTTTATTGGCCATTTGTCTTTTTTTCTTTTGAGAAGCATCTTTTCATGTCTTTTCTCCACTTTTTAGTAGGGTTGTCTGTTTTTCTCTTGCTGATTTGCTTGACTTCTTTGTAAATTCTGGTTAATAGTCCCTTATAAGATATGTAGCTTATGAATAGTTTCTCCCATACTGTAGTTGTTTATCTCCTATGTTGTTTGTTTTCTTCACTGTACACAAGCTTTTTATTAATCAAATTTTATTTATTAATTTTGTGGTTACCATGATTGCCATTGGGGTCTTTTCCATAAATTTTTTGGCTAGGCTAAAATTTAAAAGAGATTTTCCTACATTTTCCTCTAGAATTCTTATGGTTTCATGCCTTAAATCTAATTCTTTTATTCATATTGAATTAATTTTGGTAAGTAGTGAGAGGTAGGAGTCCTGTTTCATTCTTCTGCATGTGGCCATCCAATTTTATCATCACCATTTATTGAATAGGGATTCTTTTCCCCAGCATATGTTGTTGTCTGCTTTGTCAAAGATGCATTGCTGGTAGGTAGATGATTTTATGTCTGGGTTCTCTGTTCTGTTCCATTGGTTTCCACCTCTATTTTTGTAGCAATATCATGTTCTTTTGGTTGCTATAGCCTTGAAGTACACTTTGAAGTTTGATATTGTTATGTCTCCAGTTCTGTTATTTTAATATTCAGATTGCATTGGCTATTCTGGCTCTTTTCTGGTTCTAAACAAAGCATAAAATTATTTTTTCCAGATATGTGAAGTAGAACTTTGGTAATTTGGGGATTGTGTTGTAGTTCATACTTTGGGTAGTATGAACATTTTAACAATGATGATTCTATCTATCCATGAGCATGGTATGTTTTTTCATTTGTTTCTGTCCTCTGTGATTTCTTTCCTCAGAGTTTTGTAGTTCAACTTGTAGAGATCTTTCACCTTCTTGGTTAAGTATATTTCTAGGTATTTTATTTTCTTTGTAGGTATTGTGAATAGTATTGAGTCTTTGTTTTGACAGTCAGCCTGTTATTAGTACATAAAAATGCTACTGATTTATGTACATTGATTTTGTATCCTGAGACTTTGCTGAATTTATGTATAAATTTCAGGAGACTCTTGGTGGAATCTTTGAGATTTTTTACATACAAGATCATATCATCAATGTAGAGCAATAGTTTGACCTCCTGTTTCTCGATTTGGATACTCTTCATATTCTTGCCTAATTTGCCTGGCTGGCTAGGACCTCCAGCTATATATTGGATAGAAATGGTGAGAGTGGGCATCCTTGCCTTGTTCCTACTCTTATGGGGAATACCCATAGAAGATATTTTCCTTCTATGTCTGGTTTTCTGAGGATTTTTATCATGAATGGGTGCTAGATTTGGCCAAATGCTTTTTCTGTATTTATTGAGATGGCCATATGGTCTTTGTTTTTGCTTTTGTTTATGTGGTGAATCACATTTATTGATTTATGTGGGTTGAACCATCCTTGCATTCCTGGAATGAAGCCCATTTGGTACTGGTAGATTATATTTTTGATGAGCAGTTGAATTTGATGAGCCAGTATTTTATTAAAGGTTTTTGCGTCTACATTCATAAGGGATATTTGTCTGTAGTTTTCTTTTTTGTTGTTGTTGTGTCCTTTCCTGGCTTTGGTAGCAAGGTGATACTAGCTTTATAAAAGGAGTTGGGTAGGAATCCCTCCTTCTGAACATTATGAAATAGTTTCTGAATATGGATACCAGGGTTTTTTTTTTTTTTTTTGGTAGGTCTGATAGAATTTGGCTATGAATCCATCTGGTCCAGGGCATTTTGGGGGGAGAGGTTACTACTGATTCAATCTTACTGATTATTATTGGTCTTTCAGGAGTTCTATTTTTCTCTGGTTGAGTCTTGGGAAGTTGTGTGTTTCTAGGAACTTGTCCATTTCCTGTAGTCCTCTAGTTTATACATGTAGAGATTTATGTAGTATTCATGGATGATGTGTTGTATCTCTGTGGTAGCAGTTGTAATGTCACCTTTTTCATTTCTGATTGAGTTTATTTGGGTCTTTTTCTTCTGTTCTTGGTTAATCTAGGAAAAGTTGTGCCAATTTTATTTATCATTTCAGAGAACCAACTTTTTGTATTGTCAATCCTTTGTATATATTTTTTTAATTCTCCAATTGATTTAGTTCTGCTCTGATCTTCTTTGTTATTTCTTCTGCTGGCTTTGGTTTTGGTTTGTTCTTACTTTTATAATTCCTTGAGGTGTGACATTAGGTTTTTAATTTGTGATCTTTCTGTCTTTTTGAGGTAGTCATTTAAAGCTATGACTTTTCTGCTGAGGAATACTTTTTCTGTGTCCCAAAGATTTGGATAGTTTGTATCCCTTTTGTAATTCAGCTTAAATAATATTTTTATTTCCATCTTAATTTTATTGTTGTTCAGCAGCAGGTTGTCTGTTTAATTTCCATGACTTTCACTATATTTGAATGTTTTTCTTGAGTTTAATTTTTACTGTTTTCCACTGTGGCCTGAGAAGGTATGTGGTACGATGCCAATTTTTTGAATTTGTTGAGACCTGTTGTGTGGCCTAAGATATGATCAATCTTGGAAAATATTCTATGTGCTGCTGAGAAGAATGTGTATTCTGTAGTTTGGGGGTAATATGTTCTGTAAATGTCTATTCAGTCCATTTATTTTGGTGTTTGGTTTAAGTCCATTATTTCTTTATTTATTTTCTGCTTAGATTATTTATCAAGCTCCAACAGTGGAATGTTGAGGCTCCCAGCAATTATGATGGTAGTATTTATTTATTTGCTTAGCTCTAGAAAGATTCGCTTTATGTACCTGGGAGCTTCTATTTTGGGCACATATATGGTTAGGATTGTTATTTCTTTTTGTTGGATAGGTCCCTTTGCCATTATATAATGACCCTTTTTTCTTTCTTTACATTTGTTGGCTTAAAGTCATTTTCATCCGATATGAGAATGGCTGCATCTGCTCTCTTTTGATTTACATTCATGTAGAATATTTTTTCCATCCTTCAACATGAGTCTGTGTGCATTCTTGTGGCTTAGAAGTGTTTCTTGGAGAGAGAAGATATTTGGGCTGTGTTTATTCATCCATTCAGCCAGCCTATGTATTTTGAGAGGAGATTCAGTTAGTTCACAATGATTAATAGCATTGATATGTGGGGTGTTCACCCACTTATCATGTTGGATAGTATCTTATTGCTTTGTTTTACCTCTTGTTCTATCATTTTATAGGAGTTGTGAGTTTTGGGGGATGTTAGGTGAATTTACACTGGTGGGTATCTCTTGTTCTAATTTGTGTATAGTGCTGTTTATTTTTGGAAGAGCAGGTGTGGTCATGACAAATTCCCTTAGTGTTGTTTTTTTTTGGGGGGGGGTTCTGGAAAGGGCTTAATTTCTCCATCTATTGTGAAATTTAGTTTTGCAGGATACAAAATTTTAGACTGCATGTGTTCAATTTATGATGATTGAAGATGGGTCCCCAATTTATTCTGGTTTGTAAGGTTCCCACTGAGAAGTCTGCAGTTAGCCTGATGGGATTTCCTTTGTATTATAGGTTATATGATGCTTTTGCTTGGTGCTTGCAGAATTTTCTCCTTCATTTTGATTTTGGCCAGGTTGATTACTATATGTCTTGCTGATACCTGTTTGCTATGAATCTTCCCTATGTTCAATGTCCATTTTGTATCTGTATGTCTGAATTTCTGACAATGTTCAGGAATTTTTTGTCAATAATTTCCTCAAATAGGTTTCCCATGCTTTTAGCTCTTTCTTCTTCACCTTCAGGGATATGTATAATTCAAATGATAGTACACTTCATATAGTCCCATATCTCTCTCAGTGACTAGCAGACGTTTTTGTACTTTTCTCTTCCTCTTTGAACAACTGGGTTATCTTGAGAGCTTTGGCTTCAAGCTCTGAGTTTCTTTCTTCTCCTTGGTTTAGCCTGTTGTTAAAACTTTCAGATGCATTTTGAAATTCTCTGAATGACTGTTTCATTTCCTTAAGTTCTGTTACATCTGTTTTTTAAATGTTTTCTAGCTCTCTAGTGATGTTTTCATTTTTTTCATTGATTTTCAGAAGTATATTTTTGGCTTCTTTTTGTTGGTTTTCAACTTTCTCTTCAATTCCATTCATCTTATTTGTCAGGCATATTCTAAACTCTGTGCCTGCAATTTCAGCAATTTCCTTATGGGTAGAGTACAATACTACAGATCCTTTGTGTTCTCTTGGGGGTGTCAGACTATTTTGTCTTTTTATTTTGCCAGGGTTCTTTTGCTGGTTTCTTTTCATCTCGCTTCTCTTCTCTCAGATCTGAGTTAATACGTATGCAGGACATCTGTTTACCATTTCTGAAGACTCTGTCAAACCGAGTCCAGGAGTGATGGCTGGTCAGGTCTGGGGGGTTCTTGGGACTCAGTTGTGGATTCTTGGGGTCCAGTCACAACTCTGGAGTCTCAGGGGTGGAGTTGCAGGCCTGGCGGGGGCTCTGGAGCTTCAGGGGCAGAGCCTTAGCCTCAGGGACAGTGAGAGCTTAAAAGCTGGCTCTGGGGTTTTCAGGGACAGAGCTAAGGTTATTACACCAGCATGGAGACTTCTGTTGCCTAGTCATGTAGGCAGGGGTTTCTCTCAGCATCCCAGGTTCTGTGTAGGTGGGCCAGAGATACTGGTCACATAAGGTTCTTCCCCTACACCTAGGACCCACTAGGCTTCCCAAGTGGTGCCTGTGGTGTCTGAGGTGCCCCTCTGTTTGGCTTCCATGCAGGGGAGAAGGAATACTCAACCCTCAGTTGTAGGGCTCAACATGGGGGATTGTGTGTTCCCTTCCTAGCTCAGCAGGGATGACACTAAGGTTACTGCTGGATGGCTGGGTCCTGAGAAGACCTGTCTCTGTGTACCAGAACAATCAGGATGTCATCAGTTTCAGAAGCCTGTTATTGGTAGATACTAGATCTTTGCTGCACCTGATCTCCAGTGGAATGTCTCTACGTGGACTCTAAGCAGCTCTCTGATAAGCCTAGAGGTCTGCAGTGGAAAAGGGAGACACCCTAAAATACTGAGCTTCCTGTAACATATGTTTATCTCCTAATAAACAGTGCTCCCTCAGGTTGCTTCTATTCTGCTGTTTTCACCTCTCTTCAGTGGTGTGAATTGTATTGGGTCTCCCAGCTTAATCTCTGAGATTGTGGGTGGTACTTGTGAGTAAAAATCAGCTATACCCTGTTTCATAGAGTTGACAGATGCTGTGATGATAGAGTTGTTTTCCCTGTCAGTGGTTGATGCTTGCATGAAAGAGCCAACTGCTGAGATGTACTTTTGTGCCTAAGCTCTTATTCTTTCGTGGTAAGCTCTAGTTCCTCAGGTGGAACACTTGGGTGCCCCAGGCTTTGGGAGGGGCCATGTAGCTCCCAGGGGGTTGCTTGATCTCCACCACAGTAGAGGTGGGTGGAGTAGTGAGGCAGAGCCTGTTAGATTGTTGGGAGCCTGGGAGGCTTTGCAAAGCCTTGGCAGGACTCAGAGGTTGCTTTTCCAGCTGCTAGGGAGAGATGTTGGGAGGAACAGTGATGGCACAGAGTCCAGAGTCCTCAAACTTTTTAAACAGGGGGCCAGTTCACTGTCCCTCAGACTGTTGGAGGGCCATTGGAGAGTGTGGTGCACATTCCACACATGCGCACTGTGGGCCCTGGACAAGTTGGCTGCTAAGCAGGACAGGCAGTGGTGGCAAAAACATCCAGTGGGCCAGAGAAATGTCCTTAGCGGGTAGCATGTGGCCCGAGGGCCATAGTTTGAGGACATCATGCATAGATCAAGGGGTGGAATTTAGGAGTTGGAAGGCTGACCACATCAGCACAGGGAGCACATGAAAAGATGTTGACCTTCCATATATAATCCCAGAATCTTCTGTAAGGCCTTTTCATGAAGATAGGGGCAGGATTGGCTCCTTGGCCTCTAGTTGGCCTCATGGGTGATCAAATAAAATTCCTGCAGACTTTTCACTATTGGGAGGCATTCCTGCCAGCTCCTCTTTATGCTTCTCTGTTTGAGACACTGGGAAATTGCTTTAGACCATTCATGATTTTTCTCCCTCAACTCTTTAAATTCGAGAGATTTCCATTCTCTTAGGATTCTCTGGATATCATGGTCATGCCAAGGGTTAATTAACTGGTTTGATGGTTTTTCTTATTTCTTAGTTTCTTTTTCTGTCTTTATTTCCTAATGGCTTCTAATAATTTTAGTCTGATATCTCACTTTCTCCATTTTTACCCCTGAGTTTTCTCTTTGGATTCTCTTCAGTAAAGCTGTATGGCCTAATCTTGGCTTGGCAGAGAACTAACACTTACATTGCCCTAATGGAATCCAGGAGCCAGGAGTGTGGAAATGTGTTTGCTCCTCTGTGCTTCTAAAGATCTCGCTAGCTGCAAAAAATTCTTAAAATAATACTAGTAAATAGACTCGAATAGCATGTTTAAGGATTATTTATCATGAGCAAGTGGAATCTAGCACAGAAATGCTAGAGTGCCACTTTTCAATAAAAGTAAATTAATCAATGTCATATATCACATTAATAACCACACCAGGCCTAGCTAGAAGTCCAATGCGCTATCCATTGCACCACAGAGCCCATCCATCACATTAATAGAATGAAGTGGGAAAACCCCACATGATCATCTGAATTGATGCTGAAAAGGCATTGGAAAAAGTTCAACACCAATTTCTTGAAAAAAACCTCTTAGTAAAGTACAAATAGAGAGAAAATACCTTAACACAATAAAGAATGTTTCTGAGAAACTCACAGCTGACGCTATACTCCATGGTAAAAGACTCAAACCTTTCCCCCTAAATCAGGAAAAATAAAGTATTTCCACATTCAACATTATACTAGAGTTGTAGTGAGAACTATTAGACAATTAAAAGAAATAAACAATCTAAATTTGAAAAAAGAGGTAAAATTATTTCCATTTGCAGGTGATGTGATCTTATATATAGAAAAATTCAAATAATCCACAAGAACACTACTAGAATTTGTAGAGTAATAAAACAAACTTGCAGTGTACAAAAGCAACATGAAAACTTCAGTTATATGTCTATTAGACAGCAATGAGTAGTCCACAAAGAAAAATAAGAAAACAATCCCGGCTGGGGGCAGTGGTTCATGCCTGTAATCCTAGCACTCTGGAAGGCTGAGGCAGGTGGATCACTCAAGGTCAGGAGTTCGAAACCAGTCTGAGCAAAAGACCCCCCTCTCTACTAAAAATAGAAAGAAATTAATTGGCCAACTAAAACTATATATATAAAAAATTAGTCAGACATGGTGGTGCATGCCTGTAGTCCCAGCTACTTGTGAGGCTGAGGCAGAAGGATTGCTTGAGCCCAGGAGTTTGAGGTTGCTGTGAGCTAGGCTGACGCCACAGCATTCTATCCAGGGCAACAGAGTGAGACTCTGTCTAAAAAACCAAAATAAAACAAAAAAATAACAAAAAGAAAACAATCCCATTTACAGGAGCATTGATAGCATCTTAAAGAGTTAAATATTTAGCAATAAGTCTATCCAAGGAGGTGAAGTCTTATATTCTGAAAACTACAAAACATTGTTGAAAGAAATTAAAGAAGACCTAGATAAATGGAGAGACATCACATGTTCATGGTTACAAGTACTTGAGTACTTAATACTGTTAAGATGCCAATACTACCCAAAGCACTCAACAGATAAATATATAATCCAGATCAAATTTCCACAAGTCTTTTTCACAGAAGTTGAAAAGTTAATCCTCAAATTCATATGAAATTGTAAGGGTCTCTGAAAATAAAAAAAAAAAAAATCTTGAAAAAGAAGAATAACATCAGAGCACCCACATTTTCTAACTAAAAAAAAAAAATTACTACAAAGCTACAGAAATCAAAACAGCATGATATTTGACATAAGAATGGACAAATAAACCAATGGAAGAGAATAATGTGCCCCCAAATAAACCTTCACATATCAGTCAACTGATTTTTGACAGTGGTGTCAAAATCATTCAATGGTGAAAGGACAGTCTTTTCAAAATATGGTGCTTGTCTCAGTCTTTTTGTGTTGCTATAAGGGAAAAGCCAAAGCTGGGTAGTTTATAAAAAAAAAATTATTTGACTTCTTATTCTTCAGGTTACACAAGAAGCATGGCACCGATATCTGCTTCTGATGAGGGCCTCAGACTGTTTCCACTTATGGCAGCAGGTAAAGGGGAGCTAGTGTGTGCAGAGAACACATGGTGAGACAGGAAGGAAGGTGGGGTGAGGTGCCATGCTCTTTTCAACAGTTCTTATAGGAACTAAAAGTGAGAACTCACTCCCATAATGTCTGCAAGCCATTCATGATTGATCTGCCCACACAATCCAAACACCTCACATGAGACCCAGTCTCCAATATTGGAGATGAAATTGCCAGCAATCTCACTACTGGGTATTTACCCAAGGGAAAAGAAATCATTTTATCAAAAAGACACCTGTACTTGAATGTATTACAGCACAATACACAGTTCAAAGATGTAGAAACAACCCAAGTGCCCATCAATACATGAGTGGATCAATAAAATGTGGTATATGTATACCATGGAGTTCTACTCAGCCACAAAAACAATGGTAATATAGCACCTCTTGTATTGTCCCGTATAGAGCTGAAACCCATTCTACTAAGTGAAGTATCCCAAGAATGGAAAAATAAGCACTGCATGTACTCGCCATCAAATTGGTTTTAACTGATCAACACTTAAGTGCACATATAGTAATAGCATTCATCAAGTGTTGGGCAGATGGGAGGGGGAGGTGGGGACAGGTATATACACACCTAATGAGTGCAGTGTGCACCATCTGCAGGATGGACACACTTGAAGCTCTCACTTGGGTGAGGCAAGGGAAATATATGTAACCTAAACATTTGTACCCCCATAATATGCTGAAATAAAAAAAGGTAACATTAAAAAATAAAATAAAAATAAACTAATTTAACCAAAAAGTAGAAAGATTTCAAATAAACAATCTAATGATGCATCTCAATGAACTTGAAAGGCAAGAAGAAACCTAATCCAAAATTAGTAGAAGGAAAGAAATAATAAAGACCAGAGCAGAAAAAAATGAAATTGAGATTAAAAGATAATACAAAGCAAAAGCCAAATGAAAAGTTCATTTTTTGAAAAGATAAACAAAATCAATAAAAAATTTGCTAAACTAACCAAGAAAAAAAGAATGAAGACTGAAATAAACAAAATAAGAAATGAAAAAGGAAACATTACAACTGATACCACATAAATACAAAAGATCATCAGAGACTATTATGAACAATTATTATATATATTAACAAAATATAAAACTTAAAGGAAACAATCTACACCCACCAACCTACCAAGATTGAATAAGGAAGAAATAGAAACCTTAATAGAAAAATAATGAGTAATGAGACTAAATCAGTAATAAAAAGTCTCCCAACAAATTAAACTTCAGGACTGTATGGCTTCACTGCAAAATTTTACCAAACTTTCTAAAAAGAACTAACACCAATATCCCTGAAACTATTAAAAGTTAAAGAGGAGAAAATTCTTCTTAACTTATCCTATGAGGTAAGCATTATTCTGATACCAAAATCAGACAAGGACACAATAAAATAGAAAACTACAGGCCAATGTACCTGATGAACATCGATGCAAAAATTCTCACCAAAATACTAGCAAACTGAATCCAATAGCACATCAAAAAAATAATAATACATGATCAAGTGTGATTTATCCCAGTGACGCAAGGATGGTCCAAGATACATAAAACAATAAATGTGATACATCACATTGACACAATGAAGGAAAAAATCCTATATGATCATCTCAATAGACACAGAAAAAGTATTCGATAAAATTCAACTTCTTGTCATGACTAAAAACTCTCAACAAGCTAGGCATAGAAGGAAAATACCTTAAAAGAATACAGGCCATATATGACAAACCCACAGCAAGAATTATATTGAATGGACAAAAGCTGAAAACCCTTCCCCTGAGAAATAGAATAAGACAAGGATACCCATTTTCACCACTCCTATTCAGCATAGTACTGGAAGTCCTAGTCAGAACAATCAGGCATGAGAAAAAAGGCCTCCAAGTTGGAAAAAAAGGAGGTCAAATTATTCCTTTTTGATAATGATATGATCTTATATGTAGAAGAACCTAAAGACTCTACCAAAAAGCTCTTAGATCTGTTATAAAAATTCAGTATAGGCCAGGTGTGGTGGCTCACGCCTGTAATCCTAGCACTCTGGAAGGCCAAGGCGGGTGGATTGCTTGAGGTCAGGAGTTCGAAACCAGCCTGAGCAAGAGCAAGACCTCATCTCTACTATAAATAGAAAGAAATTAATTGGCCAACTAATATTTATGGAAAAAATTAGCCGGGCATGGTGGCACATGCCTGTACTCCCAGCTACTCGGGAGGCTGAGGCAAAAGGATTGCTTGAGCCCAGGAGTTTGAGGTTGCTGTGAGGTAGGCTGACACCAAGGCACTCACTCTAGCCTGGACAACAAAGTGAGACTCTGTCTCAAAAAAAAAAAAAATTCAGTATAGTTGCAGGATACAAAATCAACATACAAAAATTGGCAGCATTTCTATACACCAATAATAAACCATCTAAGAAACAAATCAAGACTTCAATCCCATTTATAATAGCTACAATAAAAATAAACTATCTAGTAATAAATTTAACCAAGGATTTGAAAGATCCCTATGAGGAAAACTAGAGAACACTGATGAAAGAAATTGAAGAGTACTCAACCAAATGGAAAGACATTGATTGCTCATGGATCATAAGAATTAATATCATTGAAATGACCATACCATCAAATGCAATATACATATTTAATGAAATTACTATCAAAATAACATATTTTTTACAAAAGTAGAAGGAACAATCATAAAATTTGTAGGCAACCAAAAAAGAGTCTGAATAGCTAAAGCAATCCTGAGGAAAAAGAACAAAGCTGGAGGCATTACACTATTTGAATTCAAAATATATTACAATGCTATATTAACAAGAAGAGCATGGTGTTGGTATTAAAAACAGACACAAAGACCAATGGAACAGAATAGGGACTCCAGAAATAAATCCATGTGTTTGCAGCCAACTGATTTTTGACAAAGGCACCAAGAACATACATTGGAGAAAAGACACCCTCTTCAATAAACGATGCTAGGAAAATTGTATGCACTTACAGAGAAGAAGAGACCCCTATCTCTCACCATATAGAAAAATCAACTGAAACTTGTTTAAAGATTCAAACATAAAACCTCAAACTATAAAATACCTAAGAACATTGGCAAAGATTTTATGGGTAAGACTTCAAAAGCACAAAAAATAAAACCAAAAATACACAAATGGGGCTATATTGAAATAAAAAGCTTCTTCTCAGCAAGGAAAACAGTCAAAAGAGTGAAGTGGCAACCTGTTGTTTTTTTCTCTTTTTCAGGAGACAGTTCTTACTTTCTTACTCAGGCTGGAGTGCAGTGGGGTGATCAAATCTCACTGTAACCTTAGACTCCTGGGCTCAAGCAATCCCCCCCACCTCAGCCTCCTGAGTACCTAGGGGTAGAGATGCATGAAACCACACCCAGCTATTTTTTCTTTTTTAGAGATGGGGTCTTGCTGTGTTGCCTAGGTTCATCTCAAACCCCTGGCCTCAGGTAATCCTCCTGTCTCAGCCTCCCAAAATGCTGTAATTACAGGCATGATCAACCACACCCAGCCAACAACCTATTGAATGAGCAAAAATATTTGCAAGCTATTCACCTTATAAGTGACTAATATCTAGAATATATGAGGAATTCAAACAATTCAACAGTAAAAACAAAACAAAACACAACAAATAATCCCATTAAAAAGTGGACAAAGAACATAAAAATTTCTCATAGGAAGACATACAAATGGCCAAAAGATATATGAAAAAAATGCTCAACATCACTAATCAACAGGGAAGTGCAAATCAAAACCAAAATAGGATATCATCTTACCCCAGTTGGAATTGCCATTATTGAAAATACAACAAATAACATTTAGTGGCTAGGATGCAGAGAAAAAAAGAACTTCTATACACTGTTGGTGAGAATGTAAACTATTACACCCACTATTGGAAAACAGTATGGAGATTTCTCAAGGTAATTAAACAGAGCTACCATATAATCCAGCAGTTCCACTACTGGGTATTTATTCAAAAGAAAAGAAATCAGTATATCAAGGGATACCTGCACTGAATGGTTATATTTATTGCAACATTATTCACAATAGCAAAGTAATGGAATCACCCTAAGGGTCCATCAATGTACAAATGACTAAAAAAATGTGGCATATTTGCACAATGGGATAATACTTAGCCATTAAAAAGAATGACATCAGAGGATTGTCAAAAATGGCGGACTAGGGATGACCTCCTTGCTCTTTGTTCTTGGAGTGGGAGGTGAAGAAGGCAGCCTGAATCACTCGAGCAGGTAGTTCTCCTACAGGATCAGCTTCATGGAACTACAGGGAAGCTTCAAGGGGCAGCAGTGCCAGGAAAAGGAAGAAAGTGACTCAGTGGATTTACTGTGAAGTTCCAAGAATCTGAGTGGTACTGCGGGGATTGGAGTGTAAGCTGGCCGCGCTTAGTGGCCAGCCAAATGGCTGTGCGCTCCTTCCTACAGGAGAACAGCTTCTCCCTCACTGACCTCCATGCCCACGCAAGCAGAGAAGCGCCTGAAGACAGCGTGAAGAGGTAACACGGACGGGCAGGCAGGTTGGAGAGGAGGCAGGAGCAGAAAGTAATTTGAAATCTCCAGGGCACCGTGTAAGGTTGCCATTGCTGGGAGATCTATAAACACTAGAGGCTTACGCCTCGCTTGTGAAGGGACAGAAAAGTGAGACAGATTGCTCATTTGACTGAGTTGCCGGGTGGACTCAGGCGGTGGCCCAAGCCCTGCAAGGGAGGGAGCGGAAGAGGGGAGTGAGAGCCATCCTCCGGGAACCTCCTGAGATCTCCAGAGACCCAAGCTCCGCTGCTTCGGGACGCACCAGTAGTTTTTGTCCGGCGGTGGAACTTGCCGGTGGGTCCCAGCCTCCGCAGATACTCCACAAGGAGTTCCAGCAGCTTAGACTGCGGGTGTGTGCTGGTAGTTCTCGCCCCTCAGCGGAACTTGCCGGCGGGTCCCAGCCTCCACAGATCCTCCGCGGGGAGTTCCAGCGGCTTGGTCTGCAGGTACGCGCTGATAGTTTTTGCCCCTCGGCGGAACTTGCCCGGGGTTCCCAGCCCCCTGAGCCCTTCCGGTGAAGGGACAGAAGGTGGGGTGAGAGCCATCCTCTGGGGACCCTCCCCAGGGGTCTCCAGCGACCCACGCCCCCCCGTCGCAAGGACATACAGATAGTTTTTGCCCCTCCCAGGAACTTATCCACGGTTCCCAACCACCTGAGCTCTGCCGGTGAAGGGACAGAAGGCAGGGTGAGAACCATCCTCTGCAGACCCTCCCCAGAGTTCCTCAGTGACCCAAGCCCCGCCTCTGCGGAGACGCATTGAGAGCTTTCGCCCCTTGGTGAAACTTGTCCGCGGTTCCCAGCCCCTTGAATTCTCCCGGTGAAGGGACAGAAGGTGGGGTGAGAGCCATCCTCTGCGGACCCTCCACAGGGGTCTCCAATGTCACACGCCCCGCTGACCTGGGGACTCACAGATAGGTTTTGCCCCTCTGCGGAACTTGTCCGTGGTTCCCAGCTGCTTGAGCTCTGCCGGTGAAAGGACAGAAGGCGGAGTGAGAGACATCCTCTGCAGACCCTCCCCAGGGGCCTCCAGCGGCCCAAGCCCCACCGCTGCAGGGACGCACCAATAGTTTTCAAACCTCAGCGGATCTTGTCTGCAGACCCCAGCCGCTTGAGATCTGCCAGTGAAGGGACAGACCCGGAGGCGAGAGCCATCCTCTGCAGTCCCTCCCCAGGGATCTCCAGCGGTCCAAGCCCTGCCGCCAGGGACGGAGGCGTGTGGATAATTTTCACCCCTCGGCGAAACTTGCCCGCGTACCCTAGCCACTTGAGCTCTGCCAGTGAAGGGGCGGGGGGGGGGGAAGAGCCATCCTCCGTGGAACCTTCCCAAGGGTCTCCAGCGGCCCAAGAACTGCCACTGGAGTGCAGAAAGTTTTCACCCCCTCAGTGGAACTAGTCTACAGACTCCAGCTGCTTGAGCTCTGTTGGGGAAGGGGCGCAAGAGAGGGCTAGCGACATCCTCTGTGGATCCTCCTCAGGGGTCTGCAGTGGCTAAAGCTCCATTGGTGACACACGGAAAAGGGATAGTCATCACCCCTCAGTGGAGATCCTCAGTGGTCCCTGGCAGCCAAAGCACTGCTGATCTTAGCTTGTAATCCATTCCCTGCATCTCTGATCCTCAATAAAACATCCAGATGAGAAAGAACCAGCGTAAGTTTACAGGAAGCATGAAGAACCAGAGAGAAAAGTCACTTCCAAAGCAAAATACTCGTTTTCCATCATCTGACACCAACTTACATGACATGAGTAAACTGACAGAGGAAGATTTCCGAATATGGATTGCTACAAAACTGATTGGAATTGAAGAGAAAATAGAATCACAACATAGAGTAACCACAAGAACAATACAAGAAATGAATGAAAGATTCTCCAAAGAAATTGAGACTATCAAGAAAAACCAAACAGAAATTCTGGCAATGAAGGAAACAATCAAGGATATTCAGTGGAAAGCCTAAAGAATAGGATGGACCATGCAGAAGAAAGAATCTCAGAACTTGAAGATTATGCCTATGCTCTAAACAAATCAGAGGAAGAAAGGGAACACAGAAACAAGACCAAAGTTTACAGGAAATGTGGGATTATGTTAAAAAACCAAATATCAGACTGATTGGGATTCTGGAAGGGGAAGAGGAACATTCACAAGGGCTGGAAAACTTATTTCACGGAATACTGGAGGAAAATATGCCAGACCTAGACAGAAATCTTGACATCCAAATACAAGAAGCACACAGAACTCCAGGGAGACTCAATGTGAAAAGGCAATCACCTCGCCATGTGGTTATTAGGCTGACCAAAGTAAACGTGAAAGAAACAATTCTCCGACCAGCGAGACGAAAGCAGCAAATGACCTATAAAGGTAAGCCTATCAGACTAACAGCAGACTTCTCATCTGAAACCTTACAAGCCAGGAGAGATTGGGTACCTATCCTTAATCTTCTAAAACAGAACAAAGCCCAACTTAGAATTCTTTATCCGGCAAAATTAAGTTTCATCTATGAGGGAGAAATAAAGTTCTTCTCAGACAAACAATCACTGAAGGAATTTGCAAAAACCAGACCATCCCTACAGGTAGTTCTTAGACCTGCATTTCTAACTGAGCAGGGCAGTAACACTCCTCAAAGTGAAATCATGAAAGAATTAAAGTTTAGATCTCAAACCAAAGGATGACCCAAGGAGTAAGACAAAGCAACAAGACTCCACCCAACAATATGAATGGTAATCTTCCTCCAATTTCAATCCTCTCAATAAATGAAAACGGCTTAAATTGCCCCCTTAAGAGACATAGACTGGCAGAGTCGATAAAATTGCACAAACCTAGCATCTGTTGTCTACAGGAAACACATCTAACCCACAAAGATGCCTTCCAGCTGAAGGTCAAGGGATGGAAAACTATCATCCAGTCAAACAGAAGTCAAAAGAAAGCTGGAGTAGCTATACTATTTGCAGATAATATAAGCTTTAAAATAGCAAAAGTAAAAAAGGATAAAGATGGCCATTATATAATGGTGAACGGGAAGATCCAACAAGAA
This sequence comes from Mirza zaza, assembly GCA_008750895.1. NCBI lineage: Eukaryota > Metazoa > Chordata > Mammalia > Primates > Cheirogaleidae > Mirza > Mirza zaza. Next base: position 17,833 of record VSMD01016857.1, on the reverse strand, counting down.
GATTTAACAATTCTTAATATCTACGCACCCAATACAGGAGCAACCAATTACTTAAAGCAAACCTTGTCTAATATAAACACCTTGTTACATAACACTACCATAGTAGCAGGGGACTTCAACACCCCATTGAATGATCTGGATAGATCCTCCAAACAGAAAATAAGCAAAGATATAATGGACCTGAATAAAGCCCTTGATCAAAAAGGTCTGATAGACCTCTATAGAGCATTCCACCCAAACAAACTTGAATTTACATTCTTTTCAGCAGCCCATAGATCATATTCTAAATTGATCACATCCTAGGCCACAAATCAGATCTCAAAAAAATTCAAGAAAATAGAAATTATACCTTGTATCTTCTCTGACCATAATGGTATAAAACTACAGTTCAATTCCTATAGAAACACTCAACCCCTCACAAAATCATGGAAACTAAACAATCTATTATTGAAAAATTACTGGGTAAAGGAAGAAATTCAGAGGGAAATCAAGAATTTCTTCGAACAAAATGATAACGGCGAGACCTCTTACCAAAACCTGTGGGATACAGCAAAAGCTTACCTGAGAGGAAAACTAATAGCAATTAACGCTAACATCCCCAAAACAGAAAGCTTAGATACTGACAACCTAATGAATAAGCTCAAGGAATTGGAAAAAGAAGAGCAAACAATTTCCAATCCTAATAGAAGAAAAGAAATAACAAAGATCAAAGCAGAACTGAATGAAATGGAGAACAAAAGAACTATACTAAAAATCAACAAAACCAAAAGCTGGTTTTTTGAAAAGATAAACAAAATCGATGGCCCTCTTGCTAGAGTGACAAGGACCCAAAGGGAAAGGACTGTAATAAACTCAATAAGAAATGAAAAGGGAGAGATCACAACAGATACCAAAGAAATACAAAACATTATTTTTGACTATTATAAAAATCTATATGCCCAAAAACTACAGAACGAAGATGAAATGGATAAATTCTTGGATTCATACAACCTCCCTAAGATCATGCAGGAGGCAACAGAATTCCTAAGCAGACCAATCTCAAGCTCAGAAATTGAAACAGTAATTAAAAACCTGCCCAAATGGAAAAGTCCTGGGCCAGATGGCTACACTTCAGAGTTCTACCAAACATACAAAGATGAACTCATACTTATACTACAGAAGCTATTCCACACCATTGAGAAGGATGGTATCCTTCCTAACTCATTCTACGAAGCCAATATCACCTTGATACCAAAGCCAGGAAAGGACACAACAAAAAAAGAAAATTACAGACCAATATCCCTCATGAATACAGATGCAAAAATCCTAAATAAAATTTTGGCGAATAGGATTCAGCACCACATCAAAAAAATAATTCACCATGACCAGGTGGGCTTTATTCCAGAGATGCAAGGCTGGTTCAACATACACAAGTCTATAAATGCAATTCACTTCATAAATAAATCAAGAACAAAGACCATATGATTCTGTCAATAGATGCAGAAAAAGCATTTGACAAGGTCCAACACACCTTTATGATAAAAACTCTTAACAAAATAGGCATAGAAGGCTCATACCTTAAACTTATCAAATCTATCTATAACAAACCCACTGCTAATATCATTCTAAATGGAGAAAAATTGAAATCTTTCCCCCTTCAATCCGGAACTAGACAAGGGTGTCCACTATCTCCTCTCCTATTTAACATAGTGCTCGAAGTCCTAGCGATAGCAATTAGACAGGAGAGGGGTATTAAGGGCATTCAAGTGGGGGCAGATGAAATCAAACTCTCACTCTTTACCGATGATATGATATTATACCTAGAAAACCCCATGGACTCTTCCAAGAGACTCCTAGACTTGATAACCGAATTTGGTAAAGTTTCAGGTTATAAAATCAATATACACAAATCAGAAGCATTCATATATGCCAAAAACCATCAAGCAGAAACTCAAATCAAAAACGCAATATCCTTTACTATAGCCCCAAAGAAAATTAAATATCTAGGGGTATTCTTAATGAAAGATATAAAAGATTTATACAAGGAGAACTACAAAACACTAAAAAAAGAAATTGCAGAAGATTTAAACAGATGGAAAAATCTACCTTGTTCATGTATTGGTAGAATCAATATAGTTAAAATGTCAATATTACCTAAAGTGATCTACAGAATCAATGCAATCCCCATCAAAATACCATCATCATTCTTTACAGATCTAGAAAAAATAATTCTTCATTTTGTATGGAACCAGAAAAAACCTCGTATAGCCAAAACAATCTTAAATAAAAAGAACAAACTGGGAGGCATCAGTCTTCCTGACTTCAAGCTATACTATAAAGCAATAATAGTTAAATCAGCTTGGTACTGGCACAAGAACAGAAGCATAGATATCTGGAGTAGATCTGAGATACCAGAGATGAAACCATCAGTATACGGCAATCTAATCTTTGATAAAGCTGACAAAAATATACATTGGGGAAAAGAATCTCTCTTCAATAAATGGTGCTGGGAAAACTGGTTAGCTACATGCAGAAGAGCAAATCAGGATCCCTACCTCTCACCTCTCACAAAAATTCACTCAAGATGGATAACAGACTTAAACCTAAGACATAAAACCTTAAGAATCCTAGAAGATGATGTTGGGAAAACCCTATAAGACATTGGCCTAGGCAAAGAATTTTTGAGGAAGACCCCCAACGCAATCACCGCAGCATCAAAAATAAACAAATGGGATCTGATCAAATTAAAAAGTTTCTGCACAGCCAAGGAAACCATCAGTAGAGCAAATAGACAACCCACAGAGTGGGAGAAAATATTTGCTCTCTACACCTCTGATAAAGGCCTAATAACAAGAATCTATCTAGAACTTAAAAAAATTAACAAGAAAAAATCAAACAATCCCATCAAGAAATGGGCGACGGAAATGAAAAGAAACTTCTCCAAAGAAAGAAATGCTCAACTTCTCTAATTATTAGAGAAATGCAAATCAAAACCATAATGAGATACCACCTAACCCCAGTAAGAATGGCCTATATCAAGAAATCCCAAAACAACAAATGCTGGCGAGGATGTGGAGAGACAGAAACACTCCTACACTGCTGGTGGGACTGCAAATTAGTGCAACCTTTGTGGAAAAGAATTTGGAGATACCTCAAACAGCTAGAAATAGAAATACCATTTGACCCTGCAATAGCATTGTTAGGCATCTACCCAAAAGAGCATAAGACATTCTATTATAAAGACATCTGCACCCGAATGTTTATAGCAGCACAATTCACTATTGCACGGTCATGGAAACAACCCAAGTGCCCATCAATTCATGAGTGGATAATTAAAATGTGGTATATGTTCACAATGGAATATTACTCAATCCTAAGAAATGACAGTGAGCTAGCACC
>VSMD01016857.1:0-14443 GCA_008750895.1 Mirza zaza | reverse complement strand
ACACAAGACATGGAAAATGGGCTCCACATCTACTCGCCATCAAATTGGTACTGACTGATTTAAACTTTGGTTTTCAAATGGTGGCAATGCTCACCAGAGATTTGGTGTGTGTGGGGGACCCAACCTTAGGGATGGGATGAGCATTTTGGAGGGGGAGGGCATAACTCTAACCCTTCTTAGGGAGAGGCAAAGATATACAATGTAACCAAAATGCTAAAAAAACAAATAAAAAAACAAAAAAACCCCAACTTTTTAACAGGTGGTGGACAGGCAGGTGTGGGGAGGAGGAAAGGGGTGTATGCTTCCATAACGTGTGTGATGCACACCACCAGGGGATTGGACATATTGGGGGGAAGGAAGGGGCAGGGGCAATATTTGTAACCTTAACAATATTTTTGCTTCCATAATATAATGAAATAAAAGAAAAAAAAAGAAAAAAGAAAAAAATAAATAAAAATTGAAAAAATAAAAAAGAATGACATCATATAATTTTCAGTAACATGAATAGAACTGGAGGTCATTAAGTGAAATAAGCCAGATACATAAAGACAAATTTCACATGTTCTCACTCATATATGGAAGCTAGAAAAGTTTATTTTATTGGGTGGAGAGTAGAATAATAGATACCAGAGGCTTGGAAGAGTGTGGGTAGGAGGGGGATGAAAAGACGTAGGTCAATGGATACAAACTTATAGTCAGATAGAAGGTATAAGTTCTAATGTTTGATAGCTGAGTAGGGTGACTATAGCTAGCAAAAATGTATTGTATATTTCAAAGTAGCTAGAAGAGAGAACTTGAAATGTTCCCATACATAGATATGATAAATCCCAAGGTGATGGATACTATAAATGCCCTGATTTGATCATTACATTCTATGCATGCAACAAAATATCACATGTACTCCATAAATATGTAAAGAGTATATATCAAAAACAAAAACATCCAGTGTTAGCTAAAAAATTGATGAATGTTTCTACAAGTCCAAAGATACTTCCAAAATATGTCAGTTCTTCAGACATATGCAAAATCTTCACTTCTATATCCTTTTCTGTTTTATGTTCAGTTATTCTATCAACTGTTTAGAGAGGGTTTTTTAAGTCTTAAACTATAATTGTGGATTTGTCTATCCTTCAGTTCTATCATTGCTTTACATATAATACAACTGTAGTCTATAAATTCTATTGGAAAACAAACTTTTATTTACTAGAAAAAAAGAGAAAGTACATAATTTTGTGACATTAACAACTGAAAAAGATGGGAACAAAGCTTTTAAAAGAGTAGTTTTTGCATGCTATTCAAGTTAAGCTGATATAAATTCAAATTAATATTATAATTTTAGGATGTTAAATGAAACCTCCATGGTAACCACAAAGAAAACAAGTAAAAATATACAAAAAAAAAAGAAAATGAGAAAGAATTGTATACCTTTTATTATATTTAAAAAACCCGCAACAAAATAATAATTGTGTAATTCAGGAATTGAGGGAGAAATCTATAAAGCATATAGAAAATAAATAGCAGAGTGACAGAATTAAGTGTGTCATTATTAACTCACATAATTATTTGAAATGTAAATGTATTAAACTCTCCAATCAAAAGACATAAATTGGCATAATTTATATAAAGAAAGATCCAACTAGCTGCTGTCTACAAGACACTAATTTTAGATTCAAAAACACAAATAAGTTGAAAGTGAAAAAATAGGAAAGGATATTCCATGTAATAGTACACGAAGAAGACCAAAGGTGTCTATACTAAAATAATACATTCTAGAATCTAAAGCAAAATATTTACAAGAGACAAAGGACATTATATATTAATAAAAGTTTTGATACAGCATGATATACTAATTATAAACATTGATGCACCTAACAACAGAACATCAAAATACAACAGAATGGAATGGAGAGATAGATAGTTATATAATAACAGTTGGAGATTTCCAATACTTCCATTCTCAATAGTTGATAGACCAAGCAGAGAAGATAAATAAAGAAACAGAAAACTTGAATTATACAATAAACCAACTAGACCTTACAGACATATACACTATACTCTACCCAACAACAACAGCATACACATTCTTCTCAAATGTATGGTAGACATTTTAAATGATAGGATATATGTTATGCCACAGATTAAGTCTCAATTCACTTGAAAAGATGGATATCATACAGTGTCTTCTCTGACAATAACAAGATGAAGTTAGAAATAAGAAGAAAATCTAGAAAATTTACAAAATTGTAAAAATTAAACAACATGCTCTTAAAAACTAATGGATCAAAAAAGAAATGACAATTCTAGCACTCTGGGAGGCCAAGGCGGGCAGATTACTCGAGGTCAGGAGTTCAAAAACCAGCCTGAGCAAGAGCAAGACCCCGTCTCTACTATAAATAGAAAGAAATTAATTGGCCAACTGATATATATATATATAGAAAAAATTAGCCGGGCATAGTGGCGCATGCCTGTAGTCCCAGCTACTCGGGAGGCTGAGGCAGGAGGATTGCTTGAGCCCAGGAGTTTGAGGTTGCTGTGAGCTAGGGTGACGCCATGGCACTCACTCTAGCCTGGGCAACAAAGTGAGACTCGAAAGAAAGAAAGAAAGAAAGAAAGAAAGAAAGAAAGAAAGAAAGAAAGAAAGAAAGAAAGAAAGAAAGAAAGAAAGAAAGAAAGAAAGAAAGAAAGAAAGAAAGAAAGAAAGAAAGAAAGAAAGAAAGAAAGAAAGAAAGAAAGAAAGAAAGAAAGGAAGGAAGGAAGGAAGGACAAAGAAAACTAGAAAACTGAAGATGGCCAACTAGAGACACAACTTGTGAGATTATCCTGGCAGAAGAGTAGAGGTTTGTACTGAGGAGAGTGGAGAACAATTACTGCTCAGATGTGGACCATGAAGGGAGACAGCAGAGGAGTCTGGGGACCTCACCAAGAGGAGCTTCAAAGTTGAGAGAGAGGAGGGTAGAAAAGAGAGATTGGTGGCATGAACCAAATGCAGAGCTCTCATCCCATGGAGGAGTGCTACTAGGGAACGGAGGCTGGCATTTCTGCATCTGGACACCTCCTCCTCTGCACCTTCTCCATTCCTGGAATACCAGAAAGTAATCTGTGCTCAAGCTGGCTTGTAGCTGTGGTCCTTCCCTCCCCAGAGCAACCACAAAAGTGCTCCACACTGGGAGACTTGTCTCCCCATAATGGGGGCACGTTCTCAGCCAAACCCACCTCAGAGAGTGTAGCTGCAGTGGTGGTAACTCAGACAGGTGGGCAGGACCTGGTGCCCTCTGGACATAAGAGTGGTGTAGGGAGACCACCATAGAAGATGATAGATTTCTATGTGCTCAGAGGCCTGCTTTTCAGCACCACAGATGTGTTCCCCCCCCTGGTGGGTGGGACAGATGCTGTTTGCAATTTTTCTGCCCACATGAGTTTGGCCGGTTCACCCGCTAGCAGCTCAGACAGTTGGACCAAACCTGGTGCCTCCCAGTCATGAGAGGACAGTGGGGAGACATAGGGGAGAGATCACAGTTCCAGGCTTGGGTGGCAAGAAAGCCCTCATAGCCATACTCAATGGGAGGAACACAGAAGAGCAGGAGACTGTGAGCACACCAAATCCACCACCCCCTGGTGGAGAATCACCATACTGGAGAAGGCTTTGGCACTGGGACTGAATTAGCATAACCCCTGGTTCCCATGACAACTGAATGCTTCAGGTGTGGAGGCTGAATCACAGCAGTGGCTCCTCCCACCATTCACTTCAATAGGGAGTGCAGCTTGATCCAACAGACTCATGAGCAAGCACTAATCTTCTGGTGAGAATGTGCCACCGATGGAGACCTCTGTGGATAAAGAGGCCTCCCTCCCTCACCATGAGGTTTAATGGTGGAAAAGGATGTACAATTAGCGATCCCCCTACCTGCTAGTGTCTCAGAGAGACACACACTAGTGGATCAGACACACAAACTGGGGAAGCTCAAGAGCCAGTCTTGGGTGGAGAGGAAAGGTACATGGACCTACAATAGGGGAGAATACTGTGGAGTTCCAGGGAGCAAATAGGGAGATTACATGCCCCACCCCACAGAGAAACTGGGCTAGTGAACAGGGATGGAAAAAGCATGGCTAGGGCCTTAGCAATAAGGCCCCTCCCATCAGTGGCAGCTGTCTAGATTTGGAGAGGTAGCTCTGAACTCCACACCAGTGGCTTTTCCTAGAAGCCAAATAAGCAACCTCTGAGCCCTGCTGAGGCTTAGCAAAGCTCATTCAGGCTCTCACATTCCAGCCACAATCCCTCTTGTTCCTCCCCCATCTCACGGGGAGTAGGGACCAAGTAACCCCCTGGGAGCTGAGGGGACCCTCCTAAATATCAGGCATTCATATACACCATCTGGGGGACTAGAGATTACCATGGGCAAAAAAGAATACCTCAGCAGCTGGCTTCTCCATGCAAACTACAATCAATGACAGTAGGAACAACTCCATGGCTAAACATAGTGTTATCCAACCTAATGAATCAGAGAGTGGGAGATTTGTAGCCACAAGTACAACCAATTAGCTCAGAGATTAATCTGGGGGACAAAACTATCCTCCATTGAGAAGACATGAGGACAACAGGTCACAGGCAACCCAAAACATTAATCTAACCTGCTAAAACACCATATAGGCAACTCAGGACCAGCACTCCTCTCCACAGCACAGTCAGGGATTGATTTTTGGAGACTCAGTGACAGGACCATAAGCCATCCCTAGCACCACCAGCACTTGATCAAGAGGCCAGAGGAGAAGAAATCAGCAAAAGCACTCCAGAAGAATGAAAAATCAGAGTGAAAGGACACCTTACAACAAATCAATAACTCCTCACCAATGGATAACAACCTAAAAGAAATGGTTAAAATGACAGATAAAAAATACAAATATGGATTGTAAGAAAGCTTAATGAAATACAAGAGAAAAGAGAAACACAGCAAAAAGGAGCCAAAAAACAATGCAGAAAATGAATGAGAAATCTCTAAAGAAATCAAAATATTAAAGAAAAACAAATAGAAATTCTGAAACTGAAAATTCATTCCAGAAACTACAAAACACAGTGATAACCCTTAAGAATAGGGTAGATAAGGCAAAAGAAAGAATCTCAGAGCTTGAAGATAACACCTATGAGCTAAACAAATCAGTTATGAGAAAGAACAGATAAATAAGAATTATGAAGAAGACCCCAAAGGCAATCACAGCATCAACAAAGATAAATAAATGAGACCTGATCAAATTATAAAGCTTCTGCACAGCCAAAGAAACTGTCAAGAGAGCAAACAGACAACCCACAGATTAGGAGAAAATTTTCACAAGCTACACATCCAATAAAGGGCTGATAACTAGAATCTATTTAGAACTCAGGAAAATCAGTAAGGAAAAATCAAACAACCCTATCAAAAAGTGGGGAAAGGACATGAACAGAAACTTTTTAAAAGAAGACAGAATAATGTCAAACAAACATATGAAAAAGTGCTCAACATCTCTAATCATCAGGGAAATGCAAATCAAAACCACAATGAGATATCACTTATATACAGTGAGAATGGCCCTTATTAACAAGGCCCAAAACTATAAATGTTGGCGTGGATGTGGAGAGATAGGAACACTCCTACATTGCTCATGAGACTGCAAACTAGTTCAGCCTCTGTGGAAAGCAATATGGAGATACCTTAAAGTGATACAAGTAGATCTACCATTTGATTCAGCAATCCCATTACTGGGCATCTACCCAAAAGAACAAAAGTCACTCTACAAAAAAGACACCTGCACTCAAATGTTAATAGCAGCAAAATTCACAATTACAAAGATGTGGAAACAACTGAAGTGCCCATCAATACATGAGTGGATTAATAAAATGTGGTATATGTATACTATGGAGTATTATTCAGCTATAAGAAACAACGGTGATATAGCACCTCTTGTATTTTCCTGGATAAAGCTGGAACCCATTCTATTAAGTGAAGTGTCCCAAGAATGGAAAAATAAGCACCACATGTACTCACTAGCAAATTGGTATTAACTGATCAACACCTAAGTGAATATATAGGAATAACATTTACCAGGTGTCGGGAAGGTGGGGCGAGGGGATGGGTATATACATACATAATGAACGCAATGTGCACCAATTGGGGGATAGACACACTTGAAGCTCTGACTCGAGGGGGCAGCAAGGGCAATATATGTAACCTTAACATTTGTACCCCCACAATATGCTGGGAAAAAAAATAAAAATAAGTTTAAAAAAAAGTAAAAAAGAATGAACAAAGCCTACAAGAAATGTGGGATTATGTAAAGAGGTCAAATGTAAGAATCATAGACATCACTGAGGGCAAAGAAGAAAACACATAAGGGTTGGATAATTTCTTTGAGGGAATAACTGATGAAAATTTTCCTGGTCTAGCTAGAATCTAGATATCTAGGGATTCCTGGGATATTCATTGTGAAAAGGCAATCACCATGTCACATAGTCATCAGGCTGGCCAAAGTAAATGCAAAAGAGGCACTCCTATGAGCAGTAAGGCAAAACCAGCAGGCAGCCTACAAAGGAAAGCCCATCAGATGAACTGCAGACTTCTCAACTGAAAGCTTACAGCCAGAAGGGACTGGGGACCCATCCTCAGTCTTCTAAAAGAGAACAATGGCCAACCTAGAATTTTATATCCTGTAGAACTGAGTTATACATATGAGGCAGAAATAAAGACTCTCTTAGATAAGCAAACACTGAGAGAATTTGTAAAGACAGACCTGCACTGCAGGAAGTACTCAGAACTGCATTATATACCAATCAGCACAACAGCTTACACACCAGTGTAAAATCATCCAAAACCTAAAGTTCAGAACCCAGATACCACAATGGACCAACAGGTCAAACAAAGCAATAAGGGTCTACCCAACAGTATGAACAGAAATCCACTCCATGTATCAATTCTTTCAAGAAATGTGAATGGCTTGAACTCCCCACTGAACATACATAGGCTGGCTGAATGGATAAAAAACTACATGCCAAGTATCTGCTGTCTCCAGGAAGCACATCTAACCCACAAGGACTCATTCATACTTAAGGTGAAGGGATAGAAAACAATATTCCATACAAGTGAAAACCAAAAGCAAGCTGGTGTAACCATTCTCATATCAGATAACAAAGACATCACAAGAAGCACAAGGGACTTAAATCAACAAAAGTAAAGACAAAGATGGTCACTATATAATGATGAAGGAAGCAATTCAATCAGAAGACTTAATAATCCTAAATATTTGTGGACCTAACACAGAAACACCCAGATACATAAAGAAAATTATACTTGATCTAAACAAAATGATAAATAGCAATGCCATACTTCAACATCTTACAGAACAGATTCCCCCAAACAGAAAATAAGCAGAGAAACAATAGACTTAAACATCACTCTGGAACAAATGAGCCTAACAGACGTTTACAGAACATTCAACCCACAAAATACTGAACATATATTCTTTTAATTAGCTCATGGAACTTTCTCTAAAATTGACCACATCCTAGGCAACAAAACAGGACTCAACAAATTTAAAAGAATACAAATTATACCATTTATAGTCTCAGACCACAGTGGAATTAAATTACAGATCAATTCCAACAGAAACTCTCATCTCTACAAAAAGTTATAGAAATTAACTGATTGCTGAACAACAGTTGAGTCAAGAAGAAAATAAAGATGGAAATCAAAATATTCTTTGAACTAAATTAATACTTAGGACACAAGTTACCAAAATCTCTGGGATACAACAAAAGCAGTGTTGAGAGGAAAACTCACAGCTTTAAATGCCCCTATCCAAAAGACAGAAAGATCGCCAATCAATAATATAATCTAAGGAACTGGAAAAGGAAGAGCAAATCTATGCTAAACCCATCAGAAGAAAAGAAATAACGAAGATCAGAGCAGAACTAAATGAAATCAAGAAAAAAAGAACTATGCAGAAGATTAATGAAACAAAAAGTTGAGTCTTAGAAAAGATAAATAAAATTGATAGGCCCCTTGCTAGATTAACCAGAAGCCAAAAGGAAAGGATTTTAGTCAGCTCAATCGGAAAAGAAAAAGGAGAAATCATAACTGATATCATGGAAATACAAAACATCATCTATTAATATTACAAAAATCTCTATGCTCATGAATGTGAAAATGTGGAGGAAATGGAAAAATTCTTGGAAATACACAATCTTTCTAGGCTCAATCAGGAAGAAATAGGACTCCTGAAGAAACCAATATCAAGCACAGAAATTGAAGCAGCAATACAAACTCTTCCAAAAAAAAATAAGAAGTCATGGACCAGCCAGTTTCACAACCAAATTTTACCAGACATACAAAGCAGAACTGGTACTGATACTGCAGAAATTATTCGATAACATTGAGAAAGAAAGAATCCTCCCAACTCATTGTAGGAACCCAATATAACCTTGACATTAAAGCCAAGAAAGAGGGGAATTAAGATGGTGGACGAGAAATACCACCAGACAGAGTGTCTCTGCAGAAAAGACAGATTTTAGCAGAAATTAGAAAAAAGAAGCAAGAAGACGAGCATACATCGGACAAGGGTCGGAAGAAGTGGTACCTGAGACCAGAGGAGACTCCACAGGAGGAGGCTGTGGAGGCCAACTGGAAGCTGAGACCACTGGAGCAGCCCAGAGACCAGAGGGAAGGGTGGGTGGATAGGCCAAGTTTCCCCTCTCCTGCATCTCGGACTGCTGGTGGGCTCCCCAGCGGGTGGAGAGACCTGAGGACACCAACCTAGAGACGGCCACCACCAGTGAGTGGTAAGCCAGTAGCAGACGTGGCACCAGGCTCCCAAATCCCTCAGGGCACTTCTGTGTGCACAGACCCGAGCCGCGTGGCAGGCGCCATATTGCCTCATTCTCCCCTCTGCCAACCATACCCGCACTTGCCCAGAGAGACAATACAGCCACCAGCCAGAGGCACCTACAGAGAACGGGACCTTCCCTTTTGGGACCCTACAGCTGACTAAAGGGAACTCAGACTGTGAGCTCCCTACCTGCCAGCCCTCCCAGGTGCTGCTGGCATGATGATCCCATGAGAATGGGGCAGACCCTGAGGCTGAGAGACATACACTCAGCTTGGTCTCCCTGTGGGTGAATTGGGACTGGAACTCCTCTCCCTGGTGGGGATATAGTTTGAACTCTGGGGCCCAGAGGTCAGACCTACAGACCAGATCCCGTGCAATGAGGTCTCGAATTGCCCGGGGCACAGAAGGGATATACGTGAACAGCCTACTGAGGTATGTGTGCCTTCGGGGACAGATCAGCAACCTAGAGGGCAACCATACTCCCAAAGGGAGGCTGTGAGCCCAGCCCAGGTGGGTTTTCTATGCAGGGAACTTTCCTGCTGGCATCACAGTCAGGGGAGGCCTGGTGGCGTGTGGTCTGGCCTGCTGGCAGAGGCCTAGGAGTAGCCATGAAGTTGGGGAGGGTGGAGAGAAGCGAGGCCCACTCCAGACTGTGGGTCTCAGATGGCCCCACCCCCACATGCAGACTCTCTGACTGAGCGGGGCCATTCCAGCCCCTCCCTGACAGCTTTGCCTCAAAGCAGAGAACAAAACTTTGACCCCTGCTAACGACATTGGTGGTGCCTAAGGGCAGGCTTACCCAACCCAGCTCTGCCCAGACTCTCTCCTAGACTAGCACTCACTGAGGGGGGGAAAAGGACACACCTGGAAGTCCCAGGGCCCCACTGACCACCTGAGGCACTAGAGTGCCTCTCTACAGGAACAAGAGCTGATAATAGGACACAAAAACAACAGCGTAGCCTATTCCTCCAAGCAAGCACCACCTACTGACAGGGAGGACATCCTGCACATCCTTTTCATGGCACCTACTGACTCATTATACAGGGAGTGGTCAAATTTCACCCACAGACACCACCTATCGGCTCAGAAACTAAACAAGGCATGTGAATACCCAAACGAAAACCTAAAGGAAAGAAATAACAACTGATCGACATGGGAAGAAATCAGCGAAGGAACTCTGGAAATATGAAGAACCAAACAGAAAACACCCCCCCAAAGAGGAGCACCAGCCCCCTAGAAACAGACACCAACCAAAATCAGGCAACCAAAATGACAGAAGAGAAATTTCGAATGTGGATCATAAGAAAATTCAACGACATGCAAGAACAACTCAATAACCAACACAAAGAAACCACAAAAAGCCTCCAGGATCTGGAACAAAAGTTCACTAAAGAGATCGACACAATGAAGAAAAGTTTAACTGAACTCCTGGAAATGAAGGATCAATTCAGGGAACTACAAATTACAGTGGAGAGTCTCAAGAACAGGGTAGATCAAACAGAAGAAAGAATCTCAGAGATTGAAGATAACACCCTCCAATTAAATAAATTAGTCACAGAAATAGAGCAGAGAAACAAGAGAAAAGAGCAAAGCCTACAAGAGATGTGGGATTATGTGAAGAACCCTAATGTGAGGGTCATAGGGTTACCAGAAGGGGAAGAAGACAACACTCACGTGTTGGACAAGCTATTTGAAGATATAATAGAGAAAAATTTCCCAGGCCTTGCTAAAAATCTCAATATACAAGTTCAAGAAGCTCAGAGGACCCCTGGGAGATTCAATGCAAACAGGAAGATGTCACGATATGCAGTCATCAGACTGACCAAAATATAAACTAAAGAGGCCCTTCTAAGAACTGTCAGATGAAAGAAGCAAGTAACATACAAAGGAAAGCCAATTTGAATAACACCAGACTTCTCTACTGAGACTTTACAAGCCAGGAGAGACTGGGGCCCCATTCTCACTCTTTAAACAAAACAATGCCCAGCCTAGAATCTTATTCCCTGCAAAACTAAGCTTCATATATGAAGGAGAAATAAAGACATTTTCAGATAAGCAAAGTCTCAGAGAATTCACCAAGACAAGACCAGCCCTACAGGAAATACTCAAAACAGTGTTACGCATGGAACACCATAATAAAAACTCACGAATATAAAAACAACCAAAACCCAAAGATTAAAGGCCAGATATTACAATGGCTCAAGAAAGAAATCAAAGCAACCCAACAGAATGAACAATAATCTACCTTACCTATCAGTGTCTCAATAAATGTGAATGGGATTGTTTGATTTTTTCTTGTTTTTTCTTTTAAGTTCTAGATAGATTCTTGTTATGAGGCCTTTATCGGAAGTCTAGAGAGCGAATATTTTCTCCCACTCTGTGGGTTGTCTATTTGCTCTAATGATGGTTTCCTTACCTGCGCAGAAACTTTTTAATTTGATGAGATCCCATTTGTTTATTTTTGATGTAGGGGCGATTGCCTTGGGGCTCTTCCTTAAAAATTCTTTGCCTAGACCAATGTCTGATAGGGTTTTCCCAACGTCTTCTTCTAGGATTCTTAAGGTTTCATGTCTTAGGTTTAAGTCTGTTATCCATCTTGGGTGAATTTTTGTAAGAGGTGAGAGATATGGATCTTGTTTCAATCTTCTGCATGTAGAAGACAGAATAATGGCCTGCAAACATATAAAAAAATGCTCAACTTCTCTAAACATCAGAGAAATGCAAATCAAAACCACAATGAGATACCATCTAACACCAGTGAGAATGGCTTGTATCAAGAAATCCCAAAACAACAAATGCTGGCGAGGATGTGGAGAGACAGGAACACTCCTACACTGCTAGTGGGACTGCAAATTAGTGCAACCCCTGTGGAAAAGAATATGGAGATACCTCAAACAGCTAGATATAGAAATACCATTTGACCCAGCAATAGCATTGTTGGGCATCTACCCGAAAGAGCTTAAGACATTCTACTATAAAGACATCTGCACCCGAATGTTTATGGCAGCACAATTCACTATTGCAAGATCATGGAAACAACCCAGGTGTCCGTCAATTCATGAGTGGATAACTAAAATTTGGTATATGCTCACAATGGAATACTATTCAATTCTAAGAAATAACAGTGAATTAGCACCATTTATGCTATCCGGTATTAAGCTTAAACCCATTATCCAAAGTGAGGTTACACAAGATCAAGAAAACGGACTCCACATCTACTCGCCATCAAATTGGTACTGACTGATTAAAACTATGATGCTCAAATGGGGATAGTGCCCACTAGGGTTGGGGGAGGGGGAGATACACATCTTACGGTTGTGGTGAGCATACTTGGGGGGAATACATCTAAACCTTCCAAGGGAAAGGCTAAGATATACAATGTAACCCAAAGGTCAAAAAAAGGGGAAAAACAAACAAACTTTTATCGGGTGGTGGGCAAATGGGAGGGGGAAGGAGGGGAAGAATGTACACTTACAAAATAGGTGCGATGAGCACCACCTGAGGGTAGGATATGCTTGATGTTTTGGTAAGGCGGGGGGGGTCATGGGGAGGAATGGCAGGGGCAATATATGTAACCCTAACAATATTTGTATCCCCATAATATGATAATATTAAAATTAAAAAAAATAAATGTGAATGGCTTAAACTCTCCACTCAAGAGACATAGGCTGGCTGAATGGATAAGAAGATACAGGCCAAGTATATGCTGTCTTCAGGAAACACATCTAACCTGCAAGGATGCATGTAGACTAAATGTAAAGGGGCGGAGATCAGTATTCCAAGCAAGTGGAAGCCAAAAGAAAATGGGCGTGGCAGTTCTAATCTCAGACGATGTAGTTTTTAAACCAACAAAAGTAGTGAAAGACGAAGAGGCTCATTATATAATAGTGAAGGGCACAGTTCAACAAGAAGAGATAACAATTTTAAATATATATGCACCCAACTTAGGTGCACCCATATTCATAAAGCAAACCTTACTGGATCTAAGCAAATTGATTAATACCAACTCCATAATCACCAGAGATTTCAACACACCACTGACGGTACAAGACAGATCCTCCAACAGAAAATTAATAAAGAAATAATGGACTTAAACAAAACTCTAGAACAGTTGGGTCTGACTGACATTTACAAGACATTCTAAGCAAAATCCACTGAATATATGTTCTTCTCATCAGCTCACAGGACATTCTCTAAGATTGACCATATCCACAAAGTAAACCTCAAGAAATTTAAAAAAATAGAAATCATACCATGTATCTTCTCAGATCACGGTGGAATAAAAGTAGCAATCAACCATAACAGAAACTCACATTTCTACACAAAAACGTGGAAATTAAACAACCTCCTACTAAATGATTACTTCATAAATGAAGAAATCAAGATGGAAATAAAATTTCTATGAACAAAATTACAATGGAGAGACAAGTTATCAAATCCTCTGGGACACAGCTAAAGCAGTCCTGAGAGAAGAGTTTATCTCCATAAATGCCTACAACCAAAAGTGAAAAGATCACAAATTGACAATCTAATGAAACGACTCAAAGAGCTGGAAAAAGAAGAACGGACCAACCCCAAACCCAGCAGAAGAAGTGAAATCAACAAGATCAAATCAGAACTAAATGAAATTGAAAACAGGGAAGCTATTCAGGAGATTAAAAAGTTGGTTCTTTGAAAAAATAAACAAAATTGACACGCCATTGGCTAAGCTAACGAAAAGCAGAAAAGAGAAATCTCTAATAAGCTCCATCAAGAACAAAAAAGGAGATATCACAACTGATCCCAAAGAGATACAAGATATAATTTTTGAATACTACAAAAATCTTTATGCACACAAACTGGAAAATGTGGAGGAAATGGACACATTTCTAGAAACACACAGCCTCCCTATGCACCAGGAAGAAATAGAATTCCTGAACAGACCAATCTCAAGAACTGAAATAGAAACAGCAATTAAAAATCTCCCTAAAAAGCAAAGTCCCGGTCCAGATGGTTTCACACCGAATTTTACCACACTTACAAAGAAGAACTGGTGCCTATCTTGCAGAAATTATTCCACAACATGGAGAAGAAAGGAAACCTCCCCAACACCTTTTATGAAGTGCATATTACTCTGATACCAAAACCAGGAAGGGAAGCAACAAAAAAGAAAACTACAGACCAATGTCCCTAATGAATATAGATGCAAAAATTTTCAACAAAATCCTAGCTAACCGAATCCAGACGCTTATCAAAAAAATAATCCATCATGACCAAGTGGGCTTCATCCCAGGGATGCAGGGATGGTTCAACATACGTAAATCCATAAATGCAATTCACCACATAAACAGAAGCAAAAACAAAGACCACATGATTATTTCAATAGATGCAGAAAAAGCTTTTGACAAAATTCAACACCCTTTCATGATATGAACACTTAAGAAAATAGGCATAGAAGGGACATACCTAAAAATGATACAAGCCATATATGACAGACCCATAGCCAACATTATACTGAATGGGGAAAAATTGAAAGCATTCCCACTCAGAACTGGAACCAGACAAGGCTGCCCACTGTCTCCACTTCTATTCAACATAGTGCTGGAAGTCCTGG
>VSMD01016855.1:0-79935 GCA_008750895.1 Mirza zaza | reverse complement strand
TCCCAGGGATAATCCCGGGGTGAAGGAGGGAGAAGAGGAAAGGGGAGGGAAGGCTGTTAATTCCAAATTGAGCTTGAGAAAGACAAGAGGGGGAAAGAGAAGGCCGGAGGAAAACAATAAAAAGCAATGTAATTAAATGGAAAGGAAGGGGAGAGACTCGCCCGGGTCAAAAAGGCAAGAGAGGTTGGTGAAGACACAGCTTAAGTACCGTAAAGGCTAGGCGGGAGGAAGGGGGACACCACGGCGCCACGCTAGCGGGGTTGGGGGCGGGGGTGTCGCGCCCTGCCGATCCTGCCAGATCGTGAATCAAGGCGGCTCAGTGCCCAGACCCCCGCCAGAGCGGCGAAGCCCGCATCGCCCGCCCCCGGCACGAGCCGACGGGCCCTCAGATGGCTCAACAGCAGCACCCTCCCGCCCCCCGCGGCACAGCCAGCTCCACCCAGCCCGGCGGACAGACAGGCTGCCAGGCGCTTTCGAGGAACGCGGGTGGGGACGGGGGAAGCGCCGAGCGCTGACATTTGCAGGGCCCTCTCGAGCGCACGTCAAGCCGCAGTGTGCAGATCCGAGTAAGGGGCACCTGTCCCGTTCCCAGGGCGCAGGAGGGCTCCCCGCGAGGGGAGGGGACCCCGGGGCCGGGCGGCGCGGGGCGGGGAGGAGGGTGGCCGGGACCCGCGGCCCGACGCGCTCACCTTTGAGGAAGTAGACTCGCGGGCCGGCCGGCAGGCAGGCGAGCAGCGAGGTGAGCACGACGCGCGCGGCGCTCTCCTCGCGCAGCTTCTGCCAGTGGCGGCTGCCCTGGTCGAGCACGACCACGGCCGCCACGCCGCCGCCGCCCTCCTGCAGCAGCCGCGCGCGCGCCGCCTCGTCGGGCAGCACGTAGCGCGCCGACACCGCGCCGCCCCGGGCCCGCCGCAGCACCACCGAGTTGAGGTTGACGTTGAGCGAGCCGCGCACGCTCGAGGCGGCGAAGGCCAGGTAGGGCCGGCAGTCGAGCACCACGCAGCGCGCCGCCGCCTCCTTGCGGAGCATCTTGCGCAGCTGGCGCCCGTCGAGCGACGTGACCTTCATGCCGCCGCCGCCGCCCAGCGGCCCCGCGCCGCGCGCTCCGCAGGTGCCCACGGCCAGGGTGCCCGCGGGCGAGGCACGGGAGGGCGACCCGGGGGCTGCGGCCGGCGACGGAGCCCGGCGCCCGAGCGGCGGCTCAACTCCCCTTTCCCGCCCCGCGCGCTGCGCACCCGGCCCGGCCACTGCCGCCTCGGGAGCCGGGGATTCCGCCGGCAGCGCAGCGTTTTATGTGAATGAGCGCGGCCCGTGACGCGGCTGCCCATATAAGGCCAAATATGGGTGTTCCCCGCCCCTTCGGGCCGCGGCCACGCCCTCGGGGCGGGGCGAGGGCGGGGCCTCCGCCTCCACCGCGCGGGGCGGCGCCGGCGTCAGTCGGCGGGGGCGGAGGAAGTGGCAGGCGCCGCCTCGTGCTCCTCGGCGTCGCGCGCAGGACTCACTCGCGCATCACCGCGGCCGCCGGCGGGGTGTCCGGAACGCCGCGGGCCGGGGTGGCCCACGCTGTGCGGGAAGGGGAGGCCGCGGGGGCGCGGGGCGGGCGCCGCGCGGCCGGGCTGCCGGTGTCCTAGGCGCGGGCCGCGCACCTGCCCGGCCGGGCGGGGGAGCCCACACTGCCCCCACGAGGGTCCGCAGTGGATTCCCGTCGTGACCGAGGCCTTCACGCGTATACGGAGACTGGGATTTGCTTCAAGGGGTGGGGTATAGATGACGCGGGATGAGGTGGCTTTGGTGATCCTTGAGGCTCGGTGCTGGGCACTTGGGGGTTCCTTAAACTGTTTTCTCCACTCTTCTGTATGTTTGAAATTTTCCATAACAAAAGTTCCTGAAAATAAAAAACGGGGGACCGGGGTGTCTGTGGAGAAGAGCCAATAATTAATCTCTCCAAATGGATTCTGCCCTCAAAGGATTGAGAGTCTTTTTCTCTATCACTCCCATAATAATTAGAATAATAAATTGCTTTTGGAGGAGCTATTTTCCGGTCCCCGGGAAACCTGTCGTGAGCTCAGCAGCAGCAGCAACAACATGCATCCGACGGTGGAGCTCAGTCCAGCCAAATGCTGTCCAGGTGGCTTCTGGATTTAAGGATTATCTGTGGATCAACTATAATCCCAGCCTGTCTGCCCCCACCAGTCCCCAGGGGCTCCAGGCTTCCCACCCCTATTCCTGAGGAACTACACACGATTCACCCATTCAGCAAGTATTTATTGAGGGTCAGCTTTGTTCCAGGGCTCTGCTAGCTGCAGGACACATGGATGGAAACATGTTTTTGCCCTCAAGTTTACTGCCAACCATTTTATTGCTAGTCTGTCTGGGACTGCTTGATGGAAAACAGCCTGCTTCCACTAGAGAGGGGCTTGTTGACAGCTGACATAAGGGAATGAGGTTGTTAGAAGGAAGCAGAAATCAAATGCAATCAAATCAGACACCAGGATGGCAGACATTGCCTCTGGGTCACAGCTGCAGTCAAAGGCGCTGTCCTCTCGCCCTGCCAGTGAGGTCTTGTTGTGATGGGGGAGGGGGGGAATGTCCTCTTTCTTTGGGGTTATCTAGCCAGCCTTCCCTGCAACCTGCTCCTAACCCCAGCATGTCCTGTGTCTGTTACCAGTACTATCCACCCCCAGACATTTCAGCCCAGGGATTTGTATTGGGTGCCGGCAGTACTAAAGTGAGCTCGCTGCCCCAGCTTCCCCCTAGCCCAGAGGGAAGGCTCTTTAAGGGCCTCTAGTGAGTGCAGAAGAGCACCCAGGGGGTGTGTGGTGGGGGTTGGGGAGGGGGCACTGGACAAGGCCTCCCAGAGGAGATGAGAGCTGAGTTGACCAAATCAAGGTAAGCCTGTCTGTGAAAAGGGAAACTGCTTTATTTTCTCTGCATGAAAAATGCTTGCAGTAAAGAAAACAAAACCCACAAAAGCCAGCATGGTATGTACTGAAGGTGTGTGGGAGACCAAGGCACTTCTAGCATCTGTTAGAAAATTAAGCAGGATCAGGCAACAGAGGGCCTTTAAGATATTGTGCTGTTTAAGATACTAGGATCTTATCTTTGGGTCTCACTCAGTGACCTGGTCAGGTTAGCATTTGGGGATATCACTGAGACAGCACGGTGGAGGATTGGTGTTTTATTTGCGAGTTGGGGAGGGGTCCAGACCAGAGTCAGGGAGGCAGACAGGAAGCTTTTGTGGGTAATCTAGGCCTGTGCTGATAAGGGCCCTCCGGAACTTGGCAGTGATAGCAGCTGTGGACAGGCTACAGATTGGGAGAATATTTAGGAAGGAAATTGCTGAAAGGGATGGGAGAGAGGAGTGGAGAGTGACACTGGAGTTTTTAACTGGGGTGACTGGGTGAATGCTCTTTAGATAGGGACCCCACAGGATCAGGTCTGGAGAGGTAGCAGGAAAAGGATGAGTGGGTGAAGTTTAAACATCAGTAAGTTAAAGTTGATCATGGCCACCCAAGGGGGGTGCCCAGCTAGCTGAAGGGTGGCCTGGCAACCAGTGTAGGAAGGTTTTCTGTCCACTGGATTGCTGGATGGCTCCCTCACTTTCCACGTCCACCAGACCACTAAATCCTGGGGCTTGGCTTCCCAAAACTTTTCTGATCTGCCCTCTCCAGTCCCATGGCCAGGGCTGGCTTCATGGCGTGTGTGACAGGTACAGCCACACAGGGCCCTGTACTTAGAAGGGCCTCACTTGTTTTAATGCTCTTTTGAAACTAAATTCTTTTTTTTTTTTTGAGACAGAGTCTTGCTTTGTTGCCCAGGTTAGAGTGAGTGCCATGGCGTCAACCTAGCGCACAGCAACCTCAAACTCCTGGGATCAAGCAATCCTGCTGCCTCAGCCTCCCGAGTAGCTGGGACTACAGGCATGCGCCACTATGCCTGGCTAATTTTTTTCTCTATATATTAGTTGGCCAATTAATTTCTTTCTATTTATAGTAGAGACGGGGTCTTGTTCTTGCTCAGGCTGGTTTCGAACTCCTGACCTTGAGCAATCCGCCCGTCTCGGCCTCCCATGAAACTAAATTCTTAATAATTTTTCCAGAAAGGCAGATATTGCATGTTCTCACTCACATGTGGGAGCTAAAAACGTTGATCTCGTGGAGATAGTAGAATGATAGATACCAGAGTCTGGGAAGGGTATATGGGTGGGAGAGACGATGAAAAGAGATTAGTTAATGTTGCGGTCCCCAACCCTCAGGTTGCAGACTGGAACCTGTTTGGGGCCTGTTAGGAACTGGGCCACCTGAACTCTGCCTCCCCTCCCCACCAAGGGAAAATTATCTTCCTTGAAACCGGTCCCTGGTACCAAAAAGTTTGGAGACCACTGGATTGATGGGTACAAACATACAGTTAGATAGCAAGTATAAGTTCTAATGTTCAACAGCAGAGTAGGCTGTAGTTAACAACAATGTATTGTTTATTTCAAAGCAGCTAGAAGAGAGGGCTTGAATTGTTCCCAACACATAGAAATGACAAATATTCAAGGTGATGGATACCACCCATACCCTGACTTGATCTATACATACTATGCATGTAACCAAATATCGCGTGTACCCCATAAATATGTAAAATATTATGTATCAATCCAAATTAAAAAAAATTCTTAATGATTTTTGGCCAGAGGGTCCTGCATTTTTTTTTTTGCACTGAGCCCACAAATTATGTAGCTGGTCCTGACCATGACTGTAGTTAAAGTGTCCCATTACACTCCCCCTCCCAGGGGCATCCTGTCACCCAGTCTCTAGGCCCCCTCCTTGCCCTCTCATCCCTTGCAATGGGATCTTCTTACGCTCACTCGGATCTGAGCGTAGAGCCCACCTACTCTGCTCGAAAGCATTGGATGCCACCTACACACTGTCTTGATAAAATCCAAATTCCTTCAGTGGAACATGAAGGTCCCTGTTCTGGCCAATTGGCCATAACCCACCTCTAACCTCGTTTGTCCCTTTCTTCCCACCCCTCCCCTGTTCTTTGTGCAGTGATCTCTCCACCTTCGCGCAGCTCTGGAGCTACTGCTGCACCTCCAAGAAGCCACCCCTTAGCTCCCCAGCCTGTTAGCAGCCCCCATCCTGGGGCATCGCACAGGCTCGTGCAGTGCCCCCTCCTCCCAGCCTGCTCCGAGAGTGTTATCTGTCCTCCCATTAGCCTGCAGGCTCCCGGCCAGACTCAGGGGCCTTATCGACCATCTGGGTCTCCCTCACAACACCCTCACATGGTGAGAGCTGAATCCGCGTTGGGGGAATGGAATTCAGTGCTTGCTGAGACATGAGAGCAGCCCAGCCCGCTTGTTAGGAGGCACCTGGGGAGACAGTTGGCAACAGCTTAAACCAGGGCCTCAGCCACTGGGTAAGAGGCAAAATAGAAAGCCGTGGGTGCACGGTCCGCAGGATCAGGAACTAGAAGAGCTCATCGGCCACAGGTCTAGGAGGAAGAGGAGGGTATCTGAGACCGCCAGGGCTTAATGGAGCAAATAATCACATCTGTCCCCCTACTGCTTTGGAATGGGGATGAGGGTGCACTGGGGGGTAGGGGGGACGGACCAGAATTTAAATTAATATTGTGAATCCATGAGGTAGGACCTTCTTCCATTCATTAATCTCTTTCCCCTGCTAGTTATTTTCAGAGGGGCAAGACATTTTTTAGTGTTCTTGGCCCTCATTTAACCAGTCATCCTAACCCTTGTGCCTTGGTTCATCCTTGTAATATGAGGACACCCATGGGAAGGCCATGGGTGCCCCTTTGTAAAAGTAGTGGGCCTCTCCTTGGAAACTGCACGTGCAGCATTCAGCCTGCAGTCTCAGGGAACTCATAGGCGGCACAATCCTGGGAACTCCTGCATCTGCTCCTCTCCTCGCAGCCTCAGTAGAGCTGGGAGCCCTCCCCAGCTGCTCCCCAGCCCATAAGGCGGGCTAGGCAGCCTGAGGGGAGGGGTCGGTGGGTGTCCACAAACACAGGGGGCCAGAGCAACAAGCCCCAGCCCTCTCAGAAGGGTGCATTTTGCCCCTTCCATTTATTTACTTTTCGTTTCTGGTTATGGAAGTTTTACATGCTCATGGTTGACAATGTGGAAAAGGCAGAGAAATAAAAAATAAAAATGATGCTTTTTTTTTTTTTTTTTTAGGGCACTGCTTTTTCTGGCTTAAGATCCTAAATCAAAGCTGCTACCAGATCCAGACCTAAGACTTGCTTCCCACCATCTTAGATAAAAGAAAGAGCACTACTGGACTAGAAATCAAAGATCTGGATTCCCACCAAATCTCTGCTATTACCAGCTTTTATTTATTTATCTAATATTTATATAGCGCCTTTTGGTATACAGGTGTTCAGGTGTTTCTCTCCCGGAACCCCTCCTAGCTCCCCTGCCGCCCCATCTTAGAATGAAGCAAGTACAATGTTCAGTCGAGGGTACAGACAGCACGTGCTGTGTGACTGTTGAGAATCACTAACCCTCTTAGAGCCATGGTTTTCTCTTCTATAAAACAGGGACATTAGTGCCTATTTGCTAATGGTGTCAATGACATAATGTACATAAAGCTGTATTGCATGATGCAAGCATAAGATATTTGTATGGTTCTTGTTGCTAATAACATTATCCATCAGCAAAGCATTCATTCATTTACTCACTCAGATACTGATGCACTGGTACATTCAGCTTCCTCTTTTGTAAATGGGGATAAAAATAGGACTTAGCTCATAGGGTACTTAAGATTCAGTGAGTTAATGCGAGTAAAGTACTTAGAACAGTCCTTGGAACATATTAAGAACTCAATAAATATTAGCTTGTTCAGAAGGATGTAGTATTTGTTCCAGCCAAGAAAAGACTGTTCTCCAATGGCACAGGAAAAAAGATGGGGTTTGGCATGACAAGGAAGCAGGACTTACTTTCTGTCGAATTCAGCTGGCAGTCAAAGAAAGAATTATTAGGAACCTGTGAACTTGTTCTTCCAAAGGCCTTCCGAGTACAGGGGGATATTTAAAGAATAAAAATTCCCGGACCCACTTACAGTAAAGTAGGAGAGACATAAAGCTGCCCACCCAATAATGAGTGCTAAATCGGTTGGTTTTCATACTGAGAGCTGAAGCCGTTTGAGAGAAGAGAAAGATCAATAAAGTTGAGTATTAGAGCAGGTCTGGAAGAAGAATTTAGATTTGATTAAAAATCCCTGCAATTCTAAGAGCAGGGATATTGGAGGGTGACAACTTGGGTTTAAGTCCCTATCTGCCACTTACAGATTGGGTGACCTTGGGCAAATTACTTCATCTCAGTGAGCAATGGTTCTTTCATCTGAAAAAGAAAATGAGGATAATAATAGTACCTACCTCACAGGGCTGATGAGAAGATTAAACAAAGTACCTCCACAAAGCCCTTCTCAGCGTGCCTGGAGCACAGTGAGGGCTCCATGTGAGCCAGTATTTTTTTGCAAAAAGTCATGGACAGCACTGAAGCACAGAATCTCGGCAGTAAAGAATTGTAATTCCACCTTGAAATTTTCCAGAGGGGGAGCTTAATGCCTTATGAGACATTTTTGAATGAGGCTAAAAAAGGAAAAAAGTATATCCTGGGATTTTATGAGATGCTAGGTATGTCCTTCGTACTTCGCTTAATCCTCACAGCTACCCTGTGATGTAGGTACAGTTGTCTTCATTTTACAATTGACCAAGGTCACACAGCCTAGCTGACTTCTCTGTGTCTTCTGCCCTTTGCTTTCAGATCTGGGGAAATATAGTATACAACTAGCCCCTCTTTGAAATATTGAAGATGATGATCTTGTCCCTTCCCCACTTTCTGTTTTCTAAAATAACAGTCCTCGCTCCTTATGATACCTGTTTTCCAGACTCTTAGAAGGCTTTTTTTGTTTATTTGCTGGAACTCTTTACTTGTGATCCCTGAACGACATCAGGGTGCAACAGAGAATGTCCATTTACTCAAAGTTCAAAGGTTCTATGAAAAAGAGTTGCTGTTAACCATGTTAACCTGGACAGGGTTAGAGAAAGGAAGAGATAGAAGAGAACAAACAATTGAGAGTAAAGAGATGCATCCACTGGCTATCCCTGGAGCATAAAAGTGGGATTTTATTCCCCAACTCCAGCCTCTCCCAGGCAGCACTTCCTCTCCATGGTTTCAGTCCAATCTGGACGGTGCTGAGGCATCCTTGAAACCTTACAGGAAGTGGGCTTGGGGTGGAAGGAGTTTAGGATACTGTCTTCTCCACAGCTTTGCCTTAGAAATTCTGGCCAGAAAGATAAATGGCAAGTGCAACTTGATCTTCTGTTTTGTTGAAGGTCTTTATTTTTTTTTAACTGGGAGGCAGTGCTCTTGAGTAAGCATTGTATTTGCTTCATTCTAAGACCCTGGGGGCAAGGAGGATGAGTGTCTGGAAGTGTTTCCCAGATTCCAGTCTCCTACCACCCTCATGGATTTTGCAATATCTGAGTATTTTACATCTTTTATCATTCCCCAAAATTAACTTCACAGAGATTCATTGAAAGAAAAGAAATTTCAAACTCCTTATTCTGTCTTAAACACTAATATCTGGGGTTTGATAATTCTATGTGTTTTTTTTTTGTTTTGTTTTTGTTTTTGTAGTAGAAAGTCAAATCTATGACAATACAAATGGAAGACTTTCATCTCTGTACCACCTCTGTCACCTCTCTAGCCACCAAGAATGCCACTTGTATTTGGGGAAACATTAATTGGGTTCTGGAGTGAGAGAGACCAGGCTTAGGCTCTGGCAATGACCAGCAGTGCAGCCTTGGACAAGTGGCTTCGAGGCTTCTGAGCTACAGTCTCTTCTTGAGTAAATTTGGGATAGTTCATAAATTGTTAAGTGGAAACAAAATAATAGATGGGAAAGTACCTGGTAAAGTGCTTATGCCAGTCCGTTTTCATTAGTAACGTCATGGCTCCAGGCTCTGAAACCCTGTCTTCCCTGGCCTAAAACTAGTGGGAAAAAAATTCTAATGCTCAAGAGTTCAGAGCAAGGGCTTTGCCAGAGGTCCCATCAAAGCTACTTGACCAGCAGTGGGCGTTGCTTCGTACATCCGTTTTCCCACCTCCAAAGTGGGAGCAGCCAGGGCAGCGCTTCTCCAACTCGATTGTGCATGGAATCACATAGAATCACAAGGAGTCTGTTGAAACGCAGATTCTCATTCCAGGGCTGGAAAGTCTGCATTTCCAACTGGCTCCCCAGGGTCTTGCTGCTGCTCCTGGCCCCGGGCCCCCACTGAGCAGCAAGAAGTTCTGGTGCTTAACTCCCTGGAGGTGTTGAAAGACTTAAATTAGACAATACATAGTAAGCATTTAGCCCGGGGCTTATGTCAGCTACTTAACAATAGCTAGTAGCTCAGTTGTTGATATTATGGTGATTTATGTGTTTAAGGGGAGTGGGGTGGGTTGAAGGGCAACCCCAGATGGAGCAGAGGATAATGGGACTTATTGTACCTGTGGGGTTTGGAAAGAGCAATGTCCCAGGATTCAGGAGATCTGGGTTCAAGTCCTAGTATTTGAACTCATGCCATGGCTGTGGGAGCTTGGGCGAGCCTCTTGACGTTTCTGAGCCTCAGTTTACCCCTCCAGGGAAAGGTGAAGGGTCGAATTAGATAGTGTCTAAGGATTCACTCAGCATTTTTTTTTTTTTTTTGAGACAGATTCTCATTCTGTTGCCTGGGCTAGAATGCCGAGGCATCAACCTAGCTCACAGCAGCCTCAAACCCCTGGGCTCAGGCAATCCTTCTGCCTCAGCCTCCCTAGTAGCTGGCACTACAGGCATGCGCCACCATGCGCGGCTAATTTTTTCTATATATTTTTAGTTGGCCAATTAGTTTCTTTCTATTTTTAGTAGAGACGGGGGTCTCACTCTTACCCAGGCTGGTTTCGAACTCCTGAGCTCAAACGATCCACCTGCCTCGGCCTCCCAGAGTGCTAGGATTACTGGTGTGAGCCACCGAGCCCGGCCTCCCTCAGCTTTAATTGGTGAAATTTAAAGATAGTAATGCCTGCTTCTTCCCACCACCAAAAGAAACCTAACAGGCCTGACCTTGGCTACAGCCTGGAGCCTCAGCTCTTGCGGGCAGGGGCTGCTCTGGGCCTGCCTCGACTGTGCGGAGGATGAATAACTGGACAGTCCGGCCTGGCACCCTTGGCGTTCCTCGGGCCTCAGGTGACATCATGCCCGGAAGCCTCCGTTCTCTGGGCCTGTGCGAAGCTCTCCCTGTTAAGGCAGGATGATTCGCAGCCTGAACAGGAGCGAGTTTGCAGCATGCCCAGAAAAAGGATGTAAAAGGAGGCATTTTCCACATTCCATTGCCCTGCTTCACCACACTGGAGGCCAAGGTGATTCACGAGTACACTCACTTCCTTGAAAGCATGTGTCACACCCCCAGAGTCCAGCCCCTCGAAGGGGTCCTAGTAGGGACTCGAGACCCAGGCAACCCACCCTGTAGTGGAAGAAATGGGCACACAACATCTGGTCCCCAAATAGGAAGAATAGGCCCCCGAGATAAGTGACTCCCCTGGCCACAAGCACCCCCCCAGTGTAGCCCCGGACAGTGTATTAACCCACAGTCTGTACTGGGCCCTCGCCATGAACAAACATTTATTGAGCACCTGCTGCATGTCTCTGGCTAAGCAAGTTCACCTGAATAAACTCAGTACATCCCAGTGAAGAGATTAGTACAGATGAGGGTACCCAGGTTCAGAGAGATTTAGTGACTTGCTCAGGATCATACAAGACATTCAACAAGGATCCCACCCTGAGCAAAGCCCACCAGGTTGAGCTGATCCTCCTTTTCTCTCCTCTGTTATGAACTTGCTTCAAAGCCCCTGTTCTCCATGGGTGCACGTGATCGTTTATGTTTCCCTCTCTCCCCTGACGAGAGTCAGCTTCTAAGGCCCCTGTAGCCACCATTCCTTAGCTTGGCCCACAGTTGGCCCTAGGAAGATGTTTTGCCCCACAAATCTGTGAAATTGGGACTAGGTTTAGTGCCATAGCACTCAGCCTTGTGCTGAGTGGGGAAGGAAGAGGAACCCACGACTTCATCCCTGACCTTAGGAAGGACTGGGGAAAAGTGTACGGGTTGAAAACCAGGGAGGATTTATTCAAGGCAGAGGGAAGGGGAAAGACTTGTAGCTGAAGGAGACTGGGAGGTAGGAAGCAGCCAGGTGTCATTTCCAGGGAGGATGAGGTGGGCAGGAAGGTTCTGGAAATCGTAAAAGGTGGGGAAGGTTAGGTATAGGAAATCACACCTGCTTTGTGCAGTCAGGTGTGATGTATATGAAATCTAAAAATGTTTATTACTCTTTGACCTCGTAATTCCACTTCTGGGAAATGATCCTAAGGAAAATCTCCAAAATACAGAGGAAGCATAGCTAGATCCACAACAGTGTTCATCCTAGGGCTATTTATAAGAAGGTAAAAATGGAAACAGTGAAAACATTTCTCATAAGAGAATGGCAAAGACACCAGTATATACAGCAACCAATAAATGTGATGTTTTCAAAGACTCTGAATAGCATTCAAAATCAATGATGTTAAAATGTTAAGGGAAATGGCAGGTTACAAATAGTAACAATAGCTGTCATTTACTGAGTGTTATTTCCTCTGGGTTGGGTGCTTTCCCTGTTTGGTCTCAGTTAACCCATACACAACCCCGAGGGGATGGAAATCATTTCCAAGTAACAGGTTTGGAGACTGAGGCTCGCCCAGCTAGGGAGTGGATTCAGCCCTGGTCACACTCAGTGTGTTCTAACCATCACTTTATATAACAGGACCGCGTCCAGCAAGGAAATCTGAAAGAAATACAGCAAATATAAACAATGGTCCTTTTTCAGATATGGGAGGGAGAAGAAGGAGTGATTTCCACCCCACCCCTCACTTTTCTCTATTTTCCAAATTTTTCTTTATGAAGTTGTGATAGTCTTGTTTATTTATTTATTATTTTTGAGACAGGGCCTCCCTCTGTTACCCAGGCTGGAGTGCAGAGGGGCACCATCATAGCTTACTGCAACCTCCAACTCCAGGCCACAATCAGTCCTCTCATCTCGGCCATCCAAGGTGGTGGGATTACAGATGTGAGCCACCATGGCTGCCTCTTTTTTCTAGTCTTTCCTAATTTTCAGTTGTTCATTATGCTTATCATTCTGCAACTTGGTTTTATTTATTCACCAGTAGGTCTAGGTGGCCTTGTTATCTTCCGGATGCCCTTTGTTCTTTTTTGAGGGTATGGCTCAGACTATTCCACAGTTGGGAATTGGCATAATTTATTTCCCTGGGTCTCTCCTTGAAGGACATTTAGAAAGATTCTAACTTTTCACTAATATAATCAATCCTGCAAGGAGTATCCTTTTCCAGCAGAGGGTTTTGTTTGTTTTAACAGAAAAGAATGGACTGAAAAAGAAATGCACTTGGATGGCTCCATTTGTGGCTTTGGCAGACAGGTGGAGGGATTTCAATGGGGACTCCAGATTCAAAGATGGGTGGGCCTGGGTCTACCCCCACCCCCAGGGCAGCCCTATTTGCACACTAGGGCTGTTCTCTTTGAGGGGAGTTACAGATTAGGGTCCCCACCTTTGATTCATATCAACAGCTATGCAGCTTCCTTCTGCTTAGCCCTGGGCAAATCCTCTTCAGGAAGGCAGGTGTTCTAATGCCCGTGGGGCACCAGGATGCAGAGCTGACTCCACTCCATTTAATTCCACCCCTTCCCTGGCAGTCTTCTATAGCAGATATAGTCTGGAAACCAGGAACCTCAGCCAGTCCCTCACACCTGCTGTGTGGCCTGCAGCCAGCTCAGTCAGAGCCCAGGGCTACTGTGCTACATTTTTATGGAAGAAGGGAGTTCCCCTTAGCAGACTTCAAACAGCTCCAACTTTCTTCTCTGATTCCTTGGGGCCTTAGTAAGAAAGAGACAGCTCTACCCCTTACTAGCTGTGTGATCCTGGGTGAGTTATTCATATCTCTGAGCACCTACTCTCCTCTGTAAGACCGGGCAGTGAGACCTCCTCAATGGGGCCGTGCAGATTAAATGAACTGCTGCTCTGAGCTCGGCACCCAGCATAGTGGCTACCTCTGCAAAATGAGCCGTGAGTTGTGGGTCCAACCCTAAGGATCCTAAGAATGGAAGTGCCTTGCTTGGCTCCCGTCAGCCCAGTCTCCAGGGTTACCTGGGGCGGCCAGGAGGGCTTTTCTCTGAGGACCCCTGATCCAAGTAGGGAAGTCTATTCATTTCTTAGCCAATGGGATGGTACCCTGAAGCCAGCTAAGCTAAAGGACAAAAGCAGCAACAAGCAAACAGCCCTTCTGAAGTCAGTTGCTGAACCAGTAAGAGTCCAAACCCGTCCAGCCTTATTTTCATCACGTCTCTTCATCCTCAGCCCCAGCAGTCAGAACACTAATCTAAAGCTTATAAAAAAAAAGAGGCATCAACTTAGTGAAGTCTAAAGGTCTGGTTCAAAATATATTATTAGAGAGTGAAAAAATTAAGTGGAACAAAAAGTCTGACACCACTGCTATAGGAAAAGAAAAAAAAACCACTTAACTATATGGGTGCATGTGAGTGTGTGTGTGTGTGTTTATATACTTATATACATTCTTTTTATATACTTACGTACATTCTACTGGTATAAAAAATCCTGCTAGTACAAAAGTGTTATCAGCCATAGCAGTTCCTTTTGGGGCATGTGGTGGGCTCTACTTGTTTACTTTCTTTATTGTTTGACTTTCTGGTCATGAGCATATCTTTCGAGAGAGGCATTTATTATAGTTGGGAATGACGGGGGATACTGGAATCAAGCCAGCTTGTTTGGCTTCAAACTCAGATTTGTGTCTCTGCACCAGATATTGAAGCTCTTGCGGCTCATCTGTAAAACTAAGATGACAGTAATATAAAACCGACCTCATAGGGTTGGTTTGGAGGGTTAAATGAGGGAATCCATATACTTATCACAATATTTGGCATTCGGTGAGTAGTCAAGAAAAGGCCAAATATTATTATTACTTTATAAGTAAAAAGAAATATATATGTAAATATACACTTGTGCATACATGTAAACATAGGCTCCCTCCCAAAGGGTAGGGTACCATGAGTCTGTAGGTACATTCCTATGGTACATACAGTTGTAAAAAGAATGTGAGAGAGGAAGAAAGAGAAGGAGGAATGACCGATTATTAATAGCCAGCTCTGAAAGCCCCTACCCCATGGAAGGTTCCAGTATTCTTTCAAGAAGGGCAATTAGGGATAACCCTGGTGTGGGAGGAGGTACAGTGCTTAAAGGCCAGCAAAGTCATTTTATAACAAAGACATCTGCACTCACATGTTTATGGCAACACGATTCACAATTGCAAAGATGTGGAAACAACTCAAGTGCCCATCAATACATGAGTGGATTAATAAAATGTGGCATATGTATACCATGGAGTACTACTCAGCCATAAAGAACAATGGTGAGCTAGCACCTCTTGTATTATCCTGGTGAGAGCTGGAGCCCATTCTTCAGAGTGAGGTATCACAAGAATGGAAAAACAAGCACCACATGTACTCGCCATCAAATAGGTAGTAACTGAACAACACTTAGGCACACACATGGAAGTCATATTCATCAGGTGCCAGGCAAGTGGGAGGGGTGGGTAAATTCATAACTAATGGGTGCAAAGCACACTGTCTGGGGGGTGGGCACACTTGTAGCTCTGGCTTGGGTGATGCAAAGGCAATATACGTAACTGAAATGTTTGTACTCCCGCATCCTGAAATTTTAAAAAAGAAAAAAATAATAATAATAAAAGGCCCAGCATAGAGCCCACTCCGCCCCCAACACAGAGCCGTGGATTAGCTGAAGAGGTAGCACAGATTTGCCTTCTCCCTCGACCCAGGAGCTTCAGAGGTGGGAAGGAATTAGAGCGGTCTCATCCCTTCACTCACTCATTGAATATTTATCAAGTGTCTTCTCTGTGCCAGTCATTGTTCTAAGCCCAGGGATACAGCCATGGACAAAACAAAACATCAAACAAACAGAATCTCATCTTCATTCTGTGGGAGGCAGACACCAAAAATGAGTAAGACGTGTGGTGTGCTGAATGGTGATAAATGCTATGGAGAAATTTTAAGCAAGGAAGGGTTTCAAGAACTACAGGGATGAGTTGTAATTTTACACAGGGTGGTGGGGAAGGTCTCACTGAACAGATGACAGTACAGACCTGGAAGAACCACAAGAGAGACCCATGCAGAGTGAAGGGCAAGTGCAAAGACCTGGAGGTTGGAGTAGAACAGCCAGGAGGGCAGCAGGGCTGGATGGAGTGGTCTAGACCAGCGGTCCTCAACAGTGAGCCACTTTGCCCCTCTCCTCCCAGGAGGCACCTGGCAATGTCTGCAGACATTTCTGGTTGTCACAACTCGGTAGGGTGGGGGGAGGTGCTGCTAGGGTCCAGTGGGCAGAGGCCAGAGTTGCTGTCCAACATCCTACAATGCACTCCTTTTTCTCCAAAGAATTAACCCACCCAAAATGTCGAGAATGCCAAGGTTGAGAAACCCAAGTCTAGACTTAAGAAGAGTTGCAGGAGAGGCTGTCAGAGAGATAACAAGAAGATGGGGCATGGGGAGGAGGTGGTGGAGAAGGAGATGGCAAGAGCCTGTTGGGCGTCCTAAGGACTTGAGCTTTTACTCTAGGCCAGACGGGAAGCCACTGGCTGCTAGCTGAAACGTAATGAGTGTTTAGCTGGTGGAGTTTCCAGGTCATAGTCAGGGAGAGGAATACCAAGCGGTCCTTGATCTTGGTTCCAGGCACTGGCTCCCACTGGCTTCCTCTGGGGGCCATACATCAAAGGCTGAGAAGCGGCAGGCAGGTCATTTCCAGTCATTAAGTAGGACTCCACCAGCAGGTAAAAACACTGCTTTGTCAGGAAATTGTTGATCTTGATTCTGTGAGAATAGCTCAGTCTTCCTTAATTACTAGGAACCGTGGGCAGTCTGGACTTCATCACAACAGGAGAGTCCAACTTTCATTTCACCAGATGTTTCCTGAAGGCAGGTTGTAGTGCAAGGCTGGTGTTTGGATGTACATCTTGCCTTCTTGAAATCCTTGATATAATGAGGGATGGGGGAGGGAGAAAGGGTAACCCCCAGATTGATACCTGGAACATTCATGGAGCACCTGCTGAGGGAGCACAGCCTGCTGGGAGCTGAGATTGGAGGGATGAATGGATGCAGGCGTGCAGGGGAGGGAGCTCGTGCTGGGAGGAGATCTCACAGTACGGTGATACGAGTGCAGTTACAGATGGGGGACACAGGGCGAGAGGGCTGGCTCGGCCTTGGCAGCCAGTAGCACAGAGGAGATGGCGTTGGGCCTTGGAAGACAGAGGAGCACAGAAGGTGGGATCATGGGGGGGAAGCACCCAAGCAGGGCCAGAGTGAGCCAGAGTTCGCAGGAGCTCGCCTCTGTAGGTTTCTGGACTACGTCTTTGTAGGTTCCAGGAATCTGCATTTTCATAGCCCTCAGGGACCTGCAAACCAGGTGTTTCTCTGACTGCATGTCGCAAAGCCCCACTCCAGGAAACCAAAGGCAGGATTCAGGCATTCAGCCTTGCATGGTGCTTCCAAAAGAAAGGTTCCAAATGCTGCTTTGCTTTGAAAGGCAAAACCCCAGGGCCTCTGGCCTGCTGGGTATGGCCACACTAAATGCAGTGGTTCTCAGTCCTGAGTGGCCTAAATATCACTGGAGGAGCTTGTTAACCTACACGTATGTCTGTGTCCCAACACAGACCCTCTGCCTCACTGTCTCCTGGGGTGATCTGCTGGAGACCCCACCTAGAGACACACTGGCCGTGTGGATTGTCCGTGACTGAGACACCTTTTGGTCACACTGAGCCCTCCTCTAACTCTCTGGGATCTCAAAAACACTGGGAGTCCCACCTGGTGCCCATCTGATTACTTTAATCATCATAGATGCCTTTTATCAAGCACTTACTGAGTGCAGAGCTCTGTGCTGAGCACCGTACATTTATTGTCTTCCTTTAAGTCCCACAACAACCTGGTGAAGGAGGTAAAATTCTTATAAGGAAACTGAGGCATAGCAGTCAGTGGCAGAGCGGGGACACGGATCTAGGCTTGCCTGACCCCAAACCCGATCTCTGAAGCAGTCCCGGCACTGCCTCACTTCTGACACCTTGCTGTGCACTCTGCTGCTTGTCCCCACAGCAAGACTGCAAACGACTTGGGGCAAAAGTTGGACCTTAGGCTGCTTGTGTTGCTCAGACAGAATTTTTTTGAAATAACTGTGATGGCCTCTTAGGAAGAGCTGTGACAGCTCTCTCTGGACCTTGAGCCTACGAGCTCCCAACCCACTTAAATAGCATCTTCTCTGAACTCTTAGGGCTCTAAGCTCTCTGCCCTGCAGAGTGTACCAGAAAGGCCTTGTGTTTGAGCCCTGAGCTTTCCCTTCCTTTTGGCTTGGTCCTCTTTCCTGGGCTGGGCGCTCCTGGAAGTAGCAAGGCTGGCTTCTCCCCATCTGTCTCCCCTAAAGTAACATATAGTAGGCTCAGTGAATTCAAGGGGAGCAGATTGATAAGCATTCAGATTCCAGGCTTCTGTGGACATAAATCAAGAACGGTCATTTTTGTTGTTGTTGTTGTTCTCTAAATCACATTCATCTGTATTTGATTTACTGAGCACTTACTATGTGCCAGGTACTGGCTCAGGTGCTAGGAATTCAGTGGCAAACAACATCAATGAGTTCCCTGCTGTGAGGGAGCTTCTTTCTAGTGGCGAAGACAGGCAAAACACAAGTAAACTCGTAGCAAAGCCAGCTTCCATGGCAGGGGCTGGGGAAGAAGGAGGGCCATTAAAACTGGAGGCCAGGCTGGGCGTGGTGGCTCACACCTGTAATCCTAGCACTCTGGGAGGCCAAGGTGGGCAGATCCCTCAAGGTCAGGAGTTCAAAACCAGCCTGAGCAAGAGCAAGACCCCGTCTCTATCAAAAACAGAAAGAAATTAATTGACCAACTAAAAATATGAATACAAAAAATTAGCCGGGCATGGTGGCCCATGCCTGTAGTCCCAGCTACTCGGGAGGCTGAGGCAGGAGGATTGCTTGAGCCCAGGAGATTGAGGTTGCTATGAGGTAAGCTGACACCATGGCACTCACTCTAGCCTGGGCAACAAAGTTAGACTCTGTCTCAAAAAAAAAAACTGGAGGCCAAAGAGGCCTTTCTGAGAAGGCATCATTTGAACTGATGATGGGTTGATCAAAAAGAGCCAGCCACATCTGCATCAGGGAAGGAGCATTCCAGAACCAACGTAGCCTGTTTGACTATTCATGGATGCTAGTATGGCTGGAACTTAGTGGGCAAGTGAGAGAGGTAGGAGATGAGCTGGGAGATAGTGGCAAGGCTGGGTTACATGAGGCTTTCCTTGCTCACCCTGGAGAAGAGATTGGAGTTGATTCTAATGGAGATGGGAAGCCATGGAAGGTTTTAAGCAGGGTGACGATAAAAGATCAATACCTGCTTGGAGAATGGCCTGTAGGGAGGATAGAGTGGAAGAAGAGACCAGTTAGGAGGTGACTGCCATGGTCCAGTTGGGGGATGACGGTGGCTTGGACAAGGATAGCAGAAAAGGAAGTTGAGAGAGGTGGACAGACAAGACTTGCAGATGCAGTGGGTGTGGCCAGGGTGGGGCACCAGGGAAAGTGGAGTCACAGAGGTCCCTCAAGTTTATGGTAGGTAGATGGGGGTGCTATTTCCTGAGATGGGGGAAGATAGAGGAAGAGCAGATTTGGGCAGCAAAATTAAGAGTTCTGATGTGCCGTGTTGGTGGTGGCAGGCCGAATAACGTCCTCTAAAGACGGCACCTGTGAATATTTGCCTTACATGGCAAATAGGATTAGGTCAGGAATTTTGAGATGGGGTAGTTGTCCTGGATTATCCTGGTGGGCCCAATGTAAACACAAGGGGCCTTATAAATGAAAGAGGGAGGCAGGAGAGTCAGAGTGATATGATGTGAGAAGGAATCAAGCCATTTTGAATTGACTTTGAAGATGGACAAAGGGAACCATGAGTCAAAGAATGCAGAGATGGAAAAGGTAAGGAAATGCCTTCTCCCCTAGAGGCTCCAGAAGGGACACCAGCCTGTTGACATGGTGCCTTTAGCCCAGCAAAGCCCATCGTGGACTTCTGACCTCCAGAACTGTAAAATAATGCATTTGTGTTAAGTTCGTGGTCAAAGCCTATAAGCCACTAAGTTTGTGGTCATTTGTTACAGCAGCAATAGGAAGTGAGTGCATTGTCCTCACAGACACCCAGGTAGAGATGCCGGCTATATTGGCCTGAGCCCGGGAACAACGAGCTGGGACTGGAATCCTGGGAGCGGTCACCCTACAGTTGGAACTTAAGTTGGAAGGGCTACAAATCAACTCAGGGCCCAGAATGAGCTGGCCACAAGGCCTCAGAATAATTCCTGTCCTCTCCTGGCCTAATACAGGCAGACCTGGCAAAGACCTCCCGAGGCAGCCGGCCTCTCTCCCTGGGCTAAGTAGAGAAACTTTAGCTTGGGGCCCAAGGAACTAGGGGGTGGGACCGGAACTGGGTGGGTCTGCTCCTCAAGACACTATGGCTAGGTGAGAGTGAAGGTCCAAAGGACCCTGTCACCCTGAGGGAAACTTCCTTCCTGTTATCTCGCTGCCTCCAGGGCCAGGTCGGGGAGGGAAAGGGAAGAGGGGATGGAAATGTTTATTTAGCACCTACTAAGTGCCAAGCACTGAATTCTAGATTTCTAATCTGTGGCATTAAACCTTACAATAACCCTGACAGGGAGTTATTAGCCTCTTTCACGATAGGAAAATTGAGGCTCAGAGAGGTCAGATTACTTCTTTCAGATAACACAAACAGGAAACTGAGGATCAAGGAATCCACCAAGCTTCCTGGGGCTTCAGATGTCCTCAGGATGGTGCTCTTTCTACCATGCCCTTCATCCTGGGTAAGGACTATTTGGGAGTATTTTCTCTGTAAAATATCAACAATGACCTCTCCTCCTTTGCCTGAGTTAAGTATTTAATCCTCACACCAACCGTATTAGTTAGGTTTATTATTTTCAATTTACAGGATGCAATCATTGAGGCTCAAAGGATTAAGTAATTTGCTTAAGATAATGCAACCCAAGAGAAGCAAAAGAAGCGGGTCAGGACTGGATTCCAGAACAACCAGAGATTTTGCTTGAACTCACACTACTAGTGGCCGGGCACGGTTGCTCACACCTGTAATTCTACTAGCACTCTGGAAGGCCAAGGTGGGAGGATCGCTTGCAGTCAGGAGTTCAAGACCAGCCTGAGCAAAAGTGAGACCATATTTACTAAAATAGAAAAATTGGCCCGGCGTAGTGGTGTGTACCTGTAGTCCCATCTACTTGGGATGTTGAAGCAGGAGTATCGCTTGAGACCAGCAGTTTGAGGTTGCTGTGAGCTAGGCTGACGCCATGGCACTCTAGCCGGGGCAACAGAGTGAGACTCTGTCTCAAACAAAAAAAAGAAAAGAAAAGAAATAACACTACTACTACTAATTATCCCCCTGCACCTCCAGGCTCATTTCTCTACTCCCACACCTTCCCTGCAGACCCTGGACAAGACACTATGAACAATGGGAACAGTGCCTGATATATCAGGGCCTCAGCATTGGCCATGGCAATAAGGCTCTAGGGAGAAAATCATCAAGAGATCTTATTTTACGTGATTTCAACAATAAGAAAGGTGATGCCAATGAGTCCTCTTACAGGAAGTCCTCCCTGATTGCTTCAGCCCACAGAGCTTTTACCTTTCTCTCTACACTTAGTCTGTTTCATTTACTTCCCAGCAGGCCTTACAGAAGCCATTATCATTTCATATGTATGTTTCCCTCACAGAATATAAGCTCCTTGAGGGAAGAGATTTTTGTCTGTATTTATTCTGCTGAATTCCAAATACCTAGAAAAGGCATGGCATGTGGTAGACATAAGAAGTATTGGTTGGATGAATATATCCTTCTTGCAACCCACAGAGACTTGCGTTGGTCTGGGCCAAGCCTTGTCCTGGCTTCCAGGGATACAGAAGTGACCTGAATAACTTCCTGCCCTTGGAGCTTACTGGAGAGACAAACAGAGTTGCATAGTTGCAACAGATTTCGCCACATGCAACCAAAGAAAAAAGGTGAACTGAACCAGTTTGTTGAATGGGCAAAAATGAAAGTCAGGGAGGTGATTGTGCAGTTCTCCAGGAGGGCAGACAGCTGTGGACCTGTGATGCACTGAGAGGCACCTCTGGCTAAAAGGAGCATGAGCTCTGAAGTCCAGCTGTCAGGGTCGAATCCTTCCCCATCAATTACTTGTTGTATGATGTTGCACCAGTTATT
Organism: Mirza zaza; assembly: GCA_008750895.1. Lineage (NCBI taxonomy): Eukaryota > Metazoa > Chordata > Mammalia > Primates > Cheirogaleidae > Mirza > Mirza zaza. Next base: position 58,513 of record VSMD01016855.1, on the reverse strand, counting down.
TAGACTTGAGAAAAATGCAGATTTCAAGACACACTGCAGAGATTCCGATCCAGCAAGCCTGGGCTGGCTAGGAATCTGATTTTTTTTTTTTTTTTTAACAACTATCTCATGGTTTATGGTGGAGGGGCCACAGAGCATGCCTTTTTAAACACTGGCATCCAGACAAGGTGGCTCACACCTATAATCCTAGCACTCTAGGAGGCCAAAGCGGGAGGGTCACTTGAGACCAGGAGTTCGAGACCAGCCTGAACCAGAGCAAGATCCTGTCTCTACAAAAAATAGAAAAATCAGCTTGGTGCAGTGGTGCACATCTGTAGTGCCAGCTACTCGGGAGGCTGAGGCTGGAGGATTGCTTGAGCCAGGGAGTTTGAGGTGGTAGTGAGCTATGATGACACCACTGCACTCTAGCTGGGGCGACAGAGTGAGGCTTTATGAAAAGAAAGAAATGAAAAGAAAAGAAAAGGAAGAGAAGAGAAGAGAAAGAGAAGAAGAGAAGAGAAGAGAAGAGAAAGAGGAGAAGAGAAGAGAAAGAGAAGAAGAGAAGAGAAGAGAAGAGAAAGAGGAGAAGAGAAGAGAAAGAGAAGAAGAGAAGAGAAGAGAAGAGAAGAGAAGAGAAGAGAAGAGAAGAGAAGAGAAGAGAAGAGAAGAGAAGAGAAGAGAAGAGAAGAGAAGAAGAAACACTGGCCATCAGGGAGAGAGGGTCATGCTAATCAGCAAATTGGATTGTCACACTGTGTGTCCATGATGTTTTTCAGTGTGAAATCATAAATTGTCATTCAGGGTTAGACATTTAGACATTACACCTCCTAGGAAGTGCCATGGAGAAGGCTTCAGGACAGCTGGCCAAGGAGGACATCCCACAGGCCTTGTCTGCACCGGGTCATCCCAGCACACTTCCCAGCAGCAGATTTCAAGGACTCCGCTCTCACCTTAGGCCAAGGGTGGTCGCGCAGGAGGCTTCCTGCAGTCTCTGATAGACTGATAGATTTTCTAGCCACGCTCCAGCTGGCTAGCCCCAGCCCCACACAGAGGTTCTGGGTGGACCACGTGGACCCCAGGGCGGGTCAGGGTAGAATGAGGGTCCGGGAGGTGGTACCTCCCTCTGGTGTCTCCATGTCTGGACTTGAACTAGGACCTCACAGCCACATGCCGGATGCAAATGAGGCCATGGCATTGGCTGAGAGCCCGCAGTCCTGGGCAAACTCAGCCTCTTTGTGCCTTGATTGACTGAGTGCAAGGCCTGAGCACTACAGGTGAGTCTTCATTTATCCACCCATGAATAGCTCAGTCTCTGTCATATGCCAGGCCAGGCTAGGCATACACTGGTGCGACAGCTGTCTCTCCCTAGTGAGCTTATGCTCCAGAGAGGGGTCTGACAATGAGGTAAAATAGATAAGTTAACGTCAGAGGGTAATGAGAAGAAGACCATAAAAGAGTAATGGGACTTAGTGCAGGAAGGTTACTTTCTTAGAGTGATCAGGGAAGAATTCTCTTTATTTTTATTTTTTTATTCTTTTTTGAGACAGGGTCTCACTCTATTGCTTGGGGCAGAGTACAGTGGTGTCATCATAGCTCACTGCAACCTCAAACACCTGGGCTGAAGCGATTCTCCTGCGTCAGCCGGCTGAGTAGCTGGGACTACAGGTGCTCACCACCATACCCAGCTACTTTTTCTACTTTTTTGTGGAGACAGGGTCTTGCTGTGTTGACCAGGCCAGTCTCGAACTCCTGGTCTCAAGTGATTCTCCCTCTTCGGCCTCCCAAAGTGCTAGGATTACAGGCGTGAGCCACCACACCCAGCCTCAGGGAAGGATTCTTTGAGAAGGTGACATTTATCCTAAGCCTGGATGATGAGGAGCCAGCGTGGAGGCTGCGAAGGCCACAGCATGTGCAAAGGCCCTGAGGGGGGAGGGTACTCCACAGGCAACACACTGTGATCCTCCAAAGTGTTCTCAACAAGGGATCGTTTGGCCTCTGGGTGGCTGTCTGCACGGTCCCAGGGCTCACAACTCTGACTCAGGGACTCTGCACGTTATGAAATCATGGCTATACCTATGGCAAACCTGAATAGAGAACTTCTAGCCAACCATAACCTGTCTCACCTGAGCCGCAGAATGGCTCCTCTGGCAGGTACAGTTACTGTATTAGTGGAATTTTACTGATGGGGGTGCTGAGACTCAGTAAAGCAAGTCACCCAGGTCACTTATTTGCTAGGTGGCAGAACAGGGATTCAAATCCAGGGCGAACTGCTGAGCCGGGACTCTTGGCTGATACATGGCACTGTTGATGTGATGTGATTTGGCACCGCCCCCCCCCTTTCTCTAAAGCAGGAACTCTTGGGCCTGGGGTCCCAGCCCCGCTTTAGGCCATTAAAGTGGCCACTGAGCCTGCTGGGAGCTGGTCTCACACTGAGGGCCGCCCCCCTGGCATATCCACTGGGAGTCTGGGGGTGGTGAGCCAGGTCGCCCAGCTGGAAACCACCCCTCCAGGCAACTCCTTCTAGAAGGAAGAGTTCCTGGTCCAGGGCTGCGTTCTGTTCCCAGCCTGCCTCCTCCCTAGCCCCAGACGTCCGCTTGAGTCAGCCCGAGGCCTGTGTGGGGGCGTCCTCTGGGCTTCTGCAACATCCTGTGTTCTGCCTTCTGCTTACCTATTTTCCATTTCCAGGGAATCCTTCCCATCAGGGTTTGTTTTTACACCCTGGAGCCGACCTGCCCACAGAACAATTAAAATGGCTCCCCCAGGGTTCCCTGGAGCCCTGCCTGCAGTGCACAGTCCGTCTCCTGCCCCCGGGGTCTGGCAGGATCCTCCCTTCTTTCTCCCTCCCCAAAGACTCCAAGTTCTTCTCCTCCTTCAGCTTACAAGGTCAAGACCTCGTCTTCCAGAGAGCATCACTGCTGTCCCCACTCCCCTGAACTCCCACTCCCACGCGCAGTCTGAGCCGTGGGAATGGATATCTGCCCTGTTTGTCTTCCGGCATCTCTTCCCCTCTTTCCTCTGACCACAGCACTCCTTTTTCTCTTGGGAGTAGCCCCTCCTCCACTCCCTGAGATTAGGTGGGGCCACCAATCACGCAATACCTTTTCTCCTGGCCACACCAATTGGCTCAGGACCAGCCATGTGACCCAAACCGGGCCAATCAGAATCCTTGCCTGGGATTTTGTATATGGAGCACAGGAATGAAAAAGCTCTCCCTTTCCTCTGAGTTTGCTAAACTGGCATGATGCAAGCCAGACCGGAGCTACCTGCATTCCTGCCTCTCCTCCCTTTTCCAGATGGAAGCTACCCGTCTATAGTAGGAAAAAATGAGGCCAACACACAGAGAGAAGCAGAGTGCTCATTATTCTTTCCTCTAAAAACGTTTTACGACACATTTGTATGATTTCCTCAGAAAATGTTATTTAGCTTTGCTTGTTTTTAAGCTTTAGAAAAAATGATATAGTGTATTGTCATCTTCCGAAACTAGTTTTGTTCAAGCATCATTTGTTTCTAAGATTCATCTATCTTATTGTGTATAACTGTAGTTAATTCATTTGTCATTGCTGCATAATATTACATTGTGGGAATAGACCACAGTTCACAATTTATTCCTTCTCCAGGCAAAGGACATCTGGGATTATTATAATTTACTATTATGAACAATGCTTCTTTGAGCATCCTTGTGCATCTTTTTCACACATGTGCATGAACTTCCAGGGCATATACTTTGGGGTAGGATAATTGCTGGCGACCAGTGTGTGCAACTTCAGTTTTACAAGATGATGTCCAATTGTTTTCCAAAACCATTAACATCCACTTATACTCCCCACCACCTCGTGTAAGAGTCCCCAACAACAACTCAGCACCACTTGTGCCCTATTTTTTGATATCTTCCCATGGTGTTTAGCACAGTCTCTGACTTGTAGTGGGCCCCCAAATAGTTTATTTACAGTGGAATGGATGGACTGAGTAGGTGGCATGGAAGACAGACAATCAGACAGTTGGAGAGAGGATGGAGACCATCTTCACCCAGAAAGATGATCAACTGCCTATAATCCCAGCACTTTGGGAGGTTGAAGCAGGAAGATCCCTTTAGGCCAGGAATTCAAGACCATCCTGGGCAACATAGTAAGACCCCATCTGTACGGAAAAAAACAAAACAAAAAAGGTGATCAACTGAAAACTCTACTACCTCAGACATCAGTGGTGGCCACAGACTCTGGGCTTCTCTGGGGACCCTCGGGGTCTTCATGGGGCCTCCGTTCTGACTCTGAGTGCTCAGCAAACTCTCTGCATGCACAGAAGCTTTTGGTATGAGCCCGCTTTGGGGGCTTCATGCCTGACTCTGCCTACCTTGGAGCACCTATAGGGGGCTTTTTGGATTGCTGATCACGTATGTGCCGTGAGCCTTAGAGTCCAGCCTTAAAAGCCCACTCCTTGGCTGGGTGCGGTGGCTCATGCCTGTAATCCTAGCACTCTGGGAGGCTGAGGTGGGAAGATCGCTTAAGGTCAGGAGTTCGAAACCAGCCTGAGCAAGAGCAAGACCCTGTCTCTACTGAAAACAGAAAGAAATTAATTGGCCAACTAAAAAATAAATAAATAAATAAATATATAAACCCACTCCTTTGGAAATCCTATCTATGAACAATGCCCCCTACACCCAGATGGACCTTGATGTCAGCTTCAAAACAGCCATGTTTCCCTGCCCTGCTTATGCTAACTTTTTTCTTAAAAGTTGTTTTTTTTCCAGAGCCAAGTCCTAGTAACATGATAGAACTTTCTCACTGTTTTCAGCCATGCCTGAAATTCATAATCTTAACACACACACACACACTTAAAGTGCACATTCCTCACTTCTTTTCAAGCCTAAGGCTTGCAAGAAGAATTTTCTGTCGAAGGTCAGCAGCTCTGATTGCATTTCTTTATTTAGAACATTGTTTTTGCTGGAGCTTTCTCCATTACCTATGAGTTCACGGAAGTGGAGCCCATTAGAAGAATCGTCAGTCAAGAGGCTCCCAAACAGGCTTTAAGAGAGTTGCTAAACTTAGGTTCATTTGGCTGCTGTGGTTTATAGACAGGGGCCTCTCTCTTTCTCTCTCTCATTTTTAATGGGGCCTGCATTTTCCTGCTTTGTAACTGCCAGCCTGTTTGTGGTGGGAAGAAAGGAAACTCAGGGCATTAGTCCTAATGTCAACATCCATTCTTATCTCTGCTACTAAACTCCCTACTCCTCTTGCAGTGACCTACTTCCCATTGCACTGAGATGGCTCAGGCTGGCCCAGGCAGGGGTGCAGCGGACACAGCGCTGTGCCCTGGTCCCGGCAGAGGGGGTTCATAGACCCACCCGTTGCCCTGTCTCCTGGCTTCTGACCTGTGTACCCCCTTCCCCATCTTCTTTTCTTTCCAGTTTAATTAGCTCAATTTATGCTTATTGATATATTTATTTATTATTTTCCTTTTTATTTATCTTTTTTTCAGCATATTATGGGGGTACAAATGTTAAGGTTATGGATATTGCCCTTGCCCCCCCTTTCGCCTTGAGTCAGAGCTTCGAGCCTGTCCATCGCCCAGTTGGTAGGCATCACACTCATTATGTGTGTAAATACCCGTCCCCCCACCTGCCCCTCACCCAACCCCCTTTCCCCATCTTGGTTGCCAGAGTTCTAGTACCTGTGGAAGGAGCCCCTCCCTGACCCTCGCCCACCTGCCCACCCTGGCCTTGCCTAGACCGTTTCTGCCTGTGGCTTCTGCCATCTCTGTTGTTCACAGTCCTGCTGGGGCCTGCTCTGTGTCCTGGGGTGGGTGTCCCGAGCTCTCTGACCTGCAGAACAGAGTTGATAATACCCACAACACCGGTGCAGGTGTGCTTACACTTAAAAAGTGCAAGTTATAAGGCGTCGTGAGATGGCACAGATGCAACATTTGGGCAATGCCTTGTGTTGACATTGTGAAGGGGATGGGGGTGGGGGTGAGGAGTGAATGGGTGCAGCGACTCCCAAGAGCAATTTGGTAATATTATCGAAACAGAAAAATGTAATTAGAAATTCCGTTTCTAGGAATTTGTCCAGTGAAACTACCAAAGACCTGCATGTGGGGATGTTTGTTGTGACACTGTTTATAGTAGCTAAAACCTAGAAACCATCTACATGCTGCCCCTTTTCTCTATGATATAGCCGTACAATGGAATACTATGTGACCACTAGGAAAAAACGAGATCATGATCCACGGACTGATGGGAAGTAATCTTCAAGAAATATTTTTTGGGGGATGGGGGGACATGGGCAATATACGTAACCTTAACATTTGTACCCCCATAATATGCTGAAATAAAAAAAAAATGGAAAAAAAAATTTTTTGGAGGCTGGGTGCAGTGGCTCACCCCCGTAATCCTAGCACTCTGGGATGCCGGGGTGGGAGGATTGCTTGAGGTCAGGAGTTCCAGACCAGCCTGAGCAAGAGTTAGACCCTATCTCTACTAAAAATAGAAAAACTTAGCCAGGTGTGGTGGTGCTCGTTCTGTAGTCCCAGTTCCTCAGGAGGCTGAGGCAGGAGGATTGCTTGAGCCCAGGAGTTGGAGGTTGCTGTGAGCTAGTCTGACACTACGGCACTCTAGCCCAGGCAACAGAGTAAGACTCTGCCTCAAAAAAAAAAAAAAAGACATTTTTTGGTGAAAAAAGACACAAAATAGTATATATATTATTCTACCTTTATATTTAAAAATACAAAACGGTATGTATATTATTCTATCTTTCTGTTAAAAATAATGGGTGTGTGCTGAGAATATTTCTGGAAAAATAAAAAATAAGCAGAACATAGAATTTTTTCCAGGGAACGAAGGAGAGGGAGAGTTACTTTTCACCGTGTGTTCTTGCACTCTGAAATTTTTATCATGTGGATTGTATAATTCAAACAAAATTTTGAAATGTAAGAAGAATGTAAGCTCTTTGTGTTCTAATTGCTTGCAGATTGTTATTTCTAGAACACTTACATGTCACAGATAGTGGCTCTGACAGCGGCCTTTGGGGAATGGGAAGACGTCCTACGCTTCAGGGAAGCGGAGTGGGATGTGGGTTTTCCAGAGTCGCCTCCCCGGGCTGCTTGTCGCCTTAAGCCCGGGAAAGGGGCCTGCCCCGCTCCCGTCACTGCTGCCCAGAGTCCTGACGCTGGCCACGGCACCCTTCCTCCTCAGGCCCCCAGCTCTGGGTTCACACCCTCGTGCGTGCCAGGCCTGGTGCTGAGCGCTTCCCGTGCGATGGTGTCGAGGTCTTTGCCTCCTGCCTACCCGTGTCTCACAGCTGGCGCAGTAGTCCAGGCTGCCCCGGCCTCCTTACAAACACTTGCTCCCTTGCAGCCATTCTCCACGCAGCCGCCAGAGTGAACTTTCTAGACCATAAGGCATAATGGTCATTCCGCTGCTTAAACCCCTCCTAACCCAGGGCTCCTAGAATCCCATCCAAAGTCTACTGTGTGTGGCTCTGCGGCCCAGCATGGTGTGGCCCTCGACCCCTCTCTTCTTTGCCTCTCCCACTGCCCCTGTCTTGTTCTTCTCCAACCACGCAAACACTTTCTTCCTGCTCCCTGAAGAGCCCAAGCACATTCCTGCCCCAGGGCCTTTGCACATGCAGCTTCATTTGGTCCTCTGCTTAAAGTCATCTTTCAGAGAGGTGTGCCTGACTGCTCTAGGTGCAGGATGCCCCTTCCCCTAAACCCTCACACCACTGTGTCCCACACCACCTGGATTCATGTTCTTCATGGTGTCAGTTCTCACCAATTACCTAGCTGACTTGTTTGGGGTCTGGTCCCTCTGCATCAAAAGTCAGTGCTATGAGCGCACTGGCCTTGTTGGTGTTGATCATTCTTACGCTGGGGGTATTTCCCAAGTGAACGGATGCAGTGTGTGGCGTTGTGGGTGCTCTGTGTTGGTGGCATCTCTGCTGCTTGCTTGCTGTGTGGCCTCAGCAAAACCACATTTTCTGCACCTGTGAAATGGGGCCGGCTGGGAGTACCAGGGCAAAACAGAGAGCTGCTCCTGAGTGGAGCTTTTTGGTTTTTTCTAGAAGGCTATCATTCTGAAGAAGTTGTGCAGAAACACGGGCCGATATTCTAGTTGGGGCTGTTTTCTGCCCACCTTCCTGCTCTGGAGAGCAGCAGGCATTCCTGGGAGACTCCCTGGAGGAAGGGTTTCCCTGGAAAGATCCCAGTGCCTGGGGGAAGGGGAGGGACATAAATGCCAGAAAGGGCACCTCTGGGGGAGGGGAGCTGTCTCTGGACAAAGGGTGTGGGGAGAAAGACTGAGTAAACGGACACAGACTTGGGGGCTCAGTGCAGGCGACACCCTCAGCACAATGTCTGACACTCACTGTGTAGACACAGAACGTGCTAATGAATGGTCGCTGTGACTATTATTAATTATTACCATTACTGGACTGTGTCCATTTCTATAAAGGAAGGAACCAGACTAAGTATCTCCAATTGTGCATTTTCACTGTTCTGTGCCTCATTTAACGTCACCACAGTCCTCTGGGGAAGGTGCTGTTGTTGTCACCGTCTTAGAGTTGAGGAAACCGAGGCCCAGGGAGGGTATCTTGCTCAATGTCACACGTGGCTATAGAGCTGGGATTCCAATGCAGTTGGCTCTTCCTGCTACAACTGTGAGGTTTCCTGAAACTTCCCAGGATTCTTTATTTTTGTTGGGCAGGGCCTGTTTCCCTGTGGTTCCCAGCAGTAAAACCGCCTCTAAGAAAGGAAAGGAGGCTTCGGGCTTGATCAGGAGGACATGGGGCTGGGAAGGAGTAGGGGTACCCCTGGCCTGGCTCTGCGGGACAATCCCTTCAGCTGTGCGGCCAGGTGGCTAAACCTCTCTTCCAGCTCCAGAAGCTTTGGAGAAGGAGCAGCCCTCTGGGTGGGACCGGATAGCAGCAGAGCGGAGTTGCTCCCAAAGCAGGTTCTCCAGGGCTGGCATCTCAGGCCCCACCGTCTCCCCCTGCAGAACAGGCCTGGCCTGCAGCGTTTTCCTCGAGTCGAGTTCTAGGGGCTGAGCCACCTTGAGTGAAAGCAACAGGTGTAAAGAGCAGCTGGCTCAGAACGGCACCTGGAGCCACCTGCCCAAGATGCCCTGGGCGGGGACCAGCCCCTTGCCCTGCCACTGTGGGGGTGACATCCTCCACCCTCACTTACTTCCCTCCCCAGAAGGAAACCTACAGTCTCACCATTGCCGAAAGTCCTTTGGGGTAAGCATTTGGGGTCAAGCCCCTCACTTGAAGTGTGCAGGGATGACCTGAAGTCTCTGATACCTTTGTGGGCCTTTATCCACTCAAGGCTGTGGGGGTCAGTGTGCTGCTCCAGGGGCTGCGAGCACTGGGGGAAGGCGCGGGAAGAAGCAGGGGTAGAACACACTGGAGAGGCACATAGGTCCACGTGTGGCCTGGCGTCGGGACCTGGAGAACAAACAGGTGGTCAAACCTGGAGGGCAGAAAGGAACTGAATTAGGCGCATTGCCATCAGACCTTTACATTTTAGGAACACCTTCTCTGCAGGGTTGGTCTGCTTTACAAACCGGATGGCGGCAGTGCTGCCGGGGTTTGGTGCTGTGCAGAGGCCACCTGGGGTCTGCACGTGCCTTGTCCCTCCACCCACCCCCACTCAAACCCCCTTCCCAGCACCTCCCCCCCCACCAAGTTTCCGGAGCGGCCACCCACAGAGCAGAAGCTCTGGGCTGGGCGCTGAGTCATAAGGCCGTGATGCCTGCCAGGGGGCGAGGGTGGCAGATGGCTTTATGTGGGCGTGTGTGAGGAGGGGGGCAGACGGGAGGGGGCAGTGACCCTAGGCCTGGCCGGGATCCAAGGAGGTGACCTGGGAGGTAGGCCCCGGCTCTTTCTCCCCTCCATTTCCCAGGGATGCCTGTTCCTACCGGCGTAGCCAGCCAGGGCCAGGTTGGGGTGGAAAGCGACCCCCGGGAGACCTGAGGCCTGAGGCCCAGGACTTCCGCCTGGCCCGGCTGGGGTGGCCGTGGGAGGCACAGCCTGGCTCTGTTTATCCAGGCCGGGCACTTCCGGAGCAGATGGGCGCCTGTCAGCACTGCCAGCAGGAACGGGGCTGACGTCCTCTCATTGCCAAGTGGCAGGTGACTGGAGAGCCCGGAGGGGAACATGTGTCTGGTCTGGCTGTTTACTGGGGGCAATCTCTCAAGGTTGGGAGTTGCAGCGCCCCTGCGCGAGCACAGCGCAGACCCTCTGACCCAAAGGGGCCTTGCAGGCAGCGCGTGCTGGGGACCCTGGGGGGCTGGGGCTGCTCACCCCCTCGCTCTTTCTCTCATCTCCAGCTTCTCCTCCCCCTCGTTTAGAGAGAGGGCGTCCAGAGCCCGGCTGGCTTGCAGGGAGGGTGAGGCCGCGCCTTCCCCGAGAGCAGGCTGACTCCCACGCCTTGGATTATAAATTAGAGAACCTATTAAGAGGCAGTCAATGTACAACTGTGGTTTTAATCCTTTTTGGGATTTCAGGGGCCTTTGGGGATCTGAGGGAAACCTTTGGGCTCCCGCTCAGGATAGAGGTACTCACAGACACGCATGACTCTTTCAGCAGCAACACAGCCGTTCCAGTGCCCACCTGTGCTGGGAGTGCCTGCCCTGGAGCAAGAGGAGGCCCAGCCCTCAGCACCGCAGGGCTTGTCAGGCCGGGGGTAGCATGCTGAGCGAGGAGGGGGAGAATGTCCTCAAATCAGACCAGTGTCAGCGTGTGTGTGGAGCGATCCAGGGAAGGGGGGTGCCCTGACGCTCTCCTGTGGTATGAAAATGCTCTTCCCTCTTGCTCTGGTAGCCACCACGCTGGAGACCTGTTGAGAGTTGGCCCAGAGCCTGGTGAAGTATCTCCACACATTGGAAGCAGAGTTTCTGCAAGAGGTGTTGTTAAACACAGCCTCCCACCCAAACCACGGATTTCTGTGCGTACATATAAACACACCTAAGGGCCTTGAAGGATAAACCCCACACAGACAGCAGGGGCCGCTTCTGGGGAGGACCCAGCGCTGGGGGCATCAGCTTTCCTTGTTGCTCCCTCTGCTTTGGTGTGGCTTCGTTTCCGATGAGAACGCATTGCAGTGTCAGCTGTGTGTTAAATAAAAGCTTTTCAGAGAAAGGCTCTTGATCAGGGGTCCTCAAACTTTTTAAACAGGGGGCCAGTTCACTGTCCCTCAGACCGTAGGAGGGCTGGACTATAGTTTTTTTTTTTTTTTTTTTGAGACAGAGTCTCGCTTTGTCGCCCAGGCTAGAGTGAGTGCCATGGCGTCAGCCTAGCTCACAGCAACCTCAAACTCCTGAGCTCAAGCAATCCTTCTGCCTCAGCCTCCCGAGTAGCTGGGACTACAGGCATGTGCCACCATGCCCGGCTAATTTTTTCTATATATGTTAGTTGGCCAATTAATTTCTTTCTATTTATAGTAAAGACGGGGTCTCGCTCTTGCTCAGGCTGGTTTCAAACTCCTGACCTCGAGCAATCCGCCCGCCTCGGCCTCCCAGAGTACAGGCATGAGCCACCGTGCCCGGCTTGGACTATAGTTTTTAAAAACTATGAACAAATTCCTGTGCACACTGCACATATCTTATTTTGAAGCAAAAAAACAAACGGGCAAAAACGCCCGCGTGTGGCCCGCGGGCGGTAGTTTGAGGACGCCTGCTCTCGATGTTCTGCAGGCTTTGGATTCCTTCAGAAAGCTCCTGAAAACCGTGGACTGGCTCTGCCCAGCACACCTGCTCACCACAAGAATCCCCAGCCCGAGAGGGGGCAGACCCCTGGCCCCGGAGCTGACCCAGCTCTTTTCCTGGAGAAGCTCACCTGCTGCCACCAGCCAGGGGGCCCTAGATGTCCCTTTCCCTCTCTCCCCACTCCATACCCAGTCCTTCAGCAAATTCCAGCTGAATTGTTCTCCTGACCCGTGGTTCTCAAACTAGTGGCATCAGAATCATGCAGAAGGCTTGTTCAGATGGCTCACCGGACCACCCCGAGACTGAAGGGACCCCAAACTTACTTTTCTAACAAGCGCCCAGGTGATCTGATGTGATGAGTCCTCCCACTGCACTTTGAGAACTACTGCTCTGGGTAAAGCGCATTAATTGTGCCTTCTGGGGTTCACCTGGAATCTGGAGGAGGGTTCCAGATGGGAACAACTGGCTCATCCCTCTCCTGTGGGGGAGAGGGTGTCCCTGGGAATCACGTGGGGGCGGGGAGGTGGGGAAATCCTTCTCCTGTTATTGGAAGACTGAGATTGTCTCACCCAGGGCCACCCTGCCCGGCCCCAGGGACTGGGGGCTGAGAGGAGCAGGCAGCTCCTTCCAAGTCCCCAGCAGCTGTGGGCCAGCCCGGGACTCCGAGCTCTGCGTCTCTGCGCCCCGTCAGCCGCGGCCTGTCCTCTGCATTAAGGCTGGGTGGGCCACGCTGGGGCGGGGCGTGGGGGGAGGCGGGAAGGCCTCTCCAGCCCCTCAGCCCCCCACCTCTTTCTCCCAGCGCAGTGGTTCACAGGCACGGGAGAAAGGGGGAGTCTCCCTGCCCCTCACCTCAAGGGACTGGATTGAAGAAACTGGGTGTCGCTGGCGCCTGGCCCGCAGCTGGCGGGAGTCAGCACCCAGCAAATGTTTACTGAAGGGAAGAAAGGTGGAAGCGGAGCTCCACCCCCCAGCTGAATAGCAGAAGTTCGAAGGAGGGACAAGTTTTCTGCGGTACTTTCCACTCCCCTCCCTTTCCGCAGCTGCCCTTCCAACAGGTCCCAGCCCTCGGGTCCAAAGGGACTCAGCTGAGGGATTTATCTCTTTTCCCCACAGTGACTGTGTCCCACCCTGGGGGCATTTTAGTCTTAACTGAGGACTCACAGCCCAGGTGAATTAAACCCCAAGGAGGGAATGCTGGGCCTCAGGGCAAGCGAAGTTGTGCAAGGTCAGGGTTCAGGAGCAGCGGGGTTCCAGCCTGGCCCTCCAGCGTGTCTGTCCCTAGGCCTTGACAAGTGCAATGAATACGCAGGCTCCCTGGGGGAAGGGCTCCCCATGGGGGAGGTGCCCCAGTGCCAGGTGTAGCCTGGATGAGCTGAGCCGCTGCTTGGAGCCGCTTTGTCTCCCAGACTGCCCTGGGAGTGAGAGGGTCAAAGGTGCCAAATTCTTCCAGCAGCTATGAGATAAGAGCCCCTACCAAACCGAGGAGGCACCAGCCTTGGCCAGTCTGTGCCTGAGAGGGAGGGAGTTGGGTCTGCCCTTGGGAAACTCAGTGAGGGGGCAGCCCAATCCTCCCCATCCCCCAGCTTGTGGGGGGGGGGGGCAGGTGCTGGTGAGCAGTGACCTGTAGTGGAGACAGGGACACCCGGAGTGGCTCTGGACCCCTGGTCAACCCTGTGAAGCCCAGCTGCCAACAGTCACTTCTGATGAGACTGATCCAACAACCCCTTCTCAGCCCCCTTCCTCCGCCTCTAGAATCTGCACAGGGGCTGGTCCTTGTTTCATTCCTCTAATGATTGACAAGCACTCACCCAACGCTCTCTGGCCAAGGGAATGAGGCCCAGCTGCCACCCGAGGAGCTCCAGGGCATGGAGAGGGAGACGCAGCCTCTGGCAATTGCAGCACAGCAGGCTGGGAGTGCAGTGGTTGGAGAATGTTAGGAAGGAAACAGCTCCTTCTGGAAGCCCGCTCCTTCCACACCCACACTGGGCACTCTAGCTCCGATCTCCCCCTGGCTGGCACTAGCTCACCTTGAGCCTCGGCAGGCGGAGAAGGGCTGATATGCATTCACCATCCTCACCAAACACAGCGCAGGTAGACACTGTGAACCCTTTCACAGAAGACAAAAAACTGAGGAAGAGAGTGGCTCCGGAGCATGCCCCAGGCCTCACCCACCTTCCATTCCTTGATTTCCCTTCGCTCCTAACTCTTCCTCCTGTTGCGGTATGGTAAGATTCCCGCTGCCCAGGCTTCTGGCCTCCATTCTCTGTCCTCTTTCTGGCCACCCCTCCATGATCTCATGTCCTCCCACGCACTCAGCTGCCACCTCCCATATCTGGGTCAGAGGCGCCAGCACCCTGCAGACTTGCGTGCACACTTCCTGCCCACCTGCTGAGCAGCTCCCTGCCCCAGCACCTCAGCCCTGCTGTGTCCACGTCCACCATCTCTTCCGGACTTCTCTGTGACTGTCAGCGGTGTCCCTGCTCCTGATCCGCAGGTACCAGGGCGTCTCTCTCCTTTTGCTTGCATCTGGAACACAGCGCTCTACAGCACAGCAGAGACAGAAGGTGCGGCAGGATACCACTCTGAACAATTTGGCTTGCAAGTGACAGAAGTCCTATTCAAATTTCCTTGCTCAAGGACAGACCCTCTTTGAGTAGAGCTAGTCTCAGGCACAGCTAAATCCAGTGGTTCAAATGGTATCATCTGTTCTTGGACTTTCAGCTCAGCACTCACCTCATGTTGGTTTCATTCTTAGGTCCCATAGGGTAGCAAAATGGCCATGAACTCAGGCCTATACTCCTTAAGGGTCAGCAGAAAAGAGAGCCCTTCTTTCCTGGTAGATCCTATCAATCAGAGTCCTAGGGTTTGCCCTGTCTGGACCAACTGGAGTCTTGTGCCCAGTTGCTGAGGTTAGAAGGATCCGGTGCTTTGATTGGCCAGGCTGGCTCCAAGGCTATGCCAGAAGCAAATGGATGGAAAGCAGGAACACTTATAAAGGCTTTAAGATACCCAAGAGCTCCATGAGACATGTCCCTTTTGTATTTGAGGCTGCCGGGGAAGAAGAGAAGAGGCCCAATTTGTCCCGCTGAATTTTGCAACCACTGCTAGGTAAGACACATACCCAAGACACTCTAAAGGCTGAACATTAGAATTCATGGTTCAGACAGAGTGGGCTTTGAGCCGTGATCCCATGACTGTGTTAGTCAGGGCAGGCTAGGAGACTCGTGGTGATAGACCACCCTAAGAACATCTGTGGTTAACACAGTAAAAGTTTATTTCTTCCCCATGCCGCACAGTGAGGGGCTCTGCTCCACACAGTCACTTAGGGATCCAGGTGGTGGCTGGAGGTGCCATTATCTTGTAGCTGCGCCATCTGCACACCTGCACAGGTGCTACATCAGGGGAAAGAAGAGACTGGAGAACTGTGCTCATGCCTTTTCCCTGCCTCAGTTTGGAAATGACAGACATCATTTCCACTCATATGTCATTGGCTAGAACTAGTCATAGCCCAGCCTTCCTGGAAGAATGTGGGAGTAAAGGGAAGCAAATGCAGTATTCAGAGAGAACCACCACTGTATCCACACCCACTCCCTAGCTGTGTGTCTGTAGGAGGGTACTTAAGTTCTGCATGTCTCAGTTTCCCCATCTGTTAACTGAGGACTACAATAGATCCTTTCTCATAGGGACACTATCAGGATTGAATCAGTTTCTACAAGTGACAAGTGCCTGACACATTTAAATGGCTCAGTAAGGGTTAAATATTAATAGTACCAACCCCACCCCTTTAGGTTCTCTTCTCTGTAAATGACCCCTTGCCGTACCGATAAGGGGTCAAACATCATTCGCTAATGTTCTGGTCCAGGATAAGAACTTAGAGCCCAGTAAGTTTCAGTGAGTAGTTTGATATCTTTGAACTTTAACTTCATATCCCATTAAAACAGGTGCCTGCCTACCTTTTAGGGTTCACACGAGAGCCTGGTAGGAAAATGGTTGGTTAAGGAAGCCATGCCTCCATTAAGCTTGTTTTGCCTATCGAAATGGCAGAAATGGCCTATGCATTTTAAAGATTTACATCAGGATTAAAACCAAAAAGTGGTTTCTGCAGCTCACTCCCACTTAAGCAGGAAACTCTGGGACCCAAGACCACTCCCACCCCTGGTGCCTATGTCTGGATCTCTCCAGATCTGCCCACAGGCCTCCTTGGCATCTTGATCTTCATTTGGGTGGGGTTTGCTGCTGCAGTCACCTGTGGGCACAAATGGCCTTTCCCAAAGATGGACAGGAGAAGCACAGGCCCATGAGTGGCTACGGTGTCTGCAACAAGCAAGACTCATTCATTCGGTCCTTCGTGCATTCTTTCATTCAGTGCATACTTATTGATGGCCTGCTGTGTGCCAGGCCTCTGCAAGGAGCTCGGATTCAGAGGTGAACAAGGGAGGTGTGTCCAGACATATATTCTAGTTGGGGTGGCAGGGGCAACAGACAGCAAACAAGGAAAGAAGTGCGTACCTTAGGGAACCGATAAGTACTGCAAAGAGAAATAAACAGGGCAATTCTGAGAGAGAGAGGAGAGAGAGGAAGGGGTGTGGCAGCAGTGGATAGAGTGATCAGGGAAGGCCTCAAAGAGGAGGTGACTCGAGAATCTGGCCCTGCAGCACCTTGGGAACAGCGCATTCTCTGCACAGGTGCCCTAGGAGGGGAACAGGGAGGCCAGGGTGCCAGGAGCTTTGCGAGAAGGGGTGATGGGAAGGCCAGGAGGTGGGAGAGGCAGACGGAGATCAGATCTTGGGGCCATCCCTTCTCACCTTGCAGGGCCCAGCAAGTCTGTGCAGGTCCACCTCCTCCAGGAAGCCAAACCCTACCCCCAGCTGACTCTATGTCCCCTGCTGTGGGTTGCCGCCTTGCTCTAGTTGCACCAGTTCCTCTGGCTCCTTCTGGCAACAGGTGACAGCGTGAGATAAGCGGGAATTGCAGTGTACTGTCTTTGCCTTCAAGGAACTGGGAAGATAGAATCTGTGTGGCCCCGCAAGATGACTGACATTACAGACTGGACAAGAGCACCAGGGGAGGGCTCAGGGGAAGCTCGGGGAGAACAGAGGGTGGGGGTGTTGGGGAAGTGGGGAGAGCTTAGCTTTAACAGAAGGTAAGAATTAGCTGGAGAGGGGAATAAAGGTGGCATTCACATAGGAGGGATGTGGAGGAAAGGAGTCCTCGTGGGAGGAGAGCATCAGAGGACAGTCATGCTCAAGCCAGTTTGACCAGCCCCAGGGCTTTGAGCCACCAAGAATGGAAGAGGAGCTTGGAAAAGTGAAGGAGTTTGGAAAGGTAGCCGGGGTAGTGGCACAGAGTATTCTGGGCACAAATGCCCAAAGACAGGAATGAGGACTCTGGAGCTAGATTACTTGAGTTCAAGTTCAGGTTCTGTCACTTACTGATGCTGGAACTTTGACAAGTTACCTAACCTTTCTGTGCCTCAGTTTCTCCATCTGTAAAACAATGATCACAACAGTACTGACCTCATTTTATAAAGTTTCAATGAGTGAATATTTGCAAAGCATCTTTGAATAAATAGCCCCTGGTCCAAAGGGATATATAAGTGCTGGTTAAATTAGACGAATGCTGGTGAGCAAGCGAGACCCCACCTTGAAGGCAACTGGGAGCTCTTAGATGTTTCTGAGCAGGAGCATGCAAAGGGGAAAAGGGTGCTTTACTCCTGATTCACCTTGTGCAGGCAGGATTGGAGGTAGATGGCCAGGAAGGCGAGTTAGGAGTCTACTGCAATAGTCCAAGCATGAGTTGCTGAGTGTCTGATGAGGGGCTGCCAGTGAAATTAGGGGGATGGAAAGGTGGGTCTGGTGGTGGAAGTACTCATGACACCGGGTTGGGGGGAGTGGGGTGGAGACGGAGGAGCCTGAGGCCTTGGACTTGGGTGATGAGGCGAACGTGGGGCTGTGTTAGAGAGGGAAGTGGGAAAAGTCCTGTGGTTTGGGGGAGGCTGTGCCTTCACAGGGAGGGGGTGGCCTTAGAGGCGATGGTGCGCCCACGGTGTTCTTCTGGAGCAATCTCATAGCCTGGGCCTGAGGAAAGGAATCCCGGGGAGCTGGATTCTGGCTGCTGGAGAGACATGAGAATGAGGGTTTCAGCCCTGGCGTCTGCTCACCTGCGCACCTGCACACCTGCACACCTGCGTGTTGGGAGGAGGGCTGGTAGGCCGTGGAAGGGCAGCAAATATTTGATGAGGCTGAGTCCACACATCCTCCGCACGCTGCATTCAAAGGGCGATCAGCAAAGGAAGCCCCTGCCCGTGTTCACCACTCCTGCCCTCGCCCTGCTGCGGGTTGAGGGGTCCACAGCTTCATCACCCAGCCCAGCGCCCACCACACTCCTCCCCTGCTCCCACCTGGGTTAGGGTCCCAGCTGGGGGCCAGGGATGGTATTAACAGTTGGGGTCGATGGCATTTTATCAGTGGTTTCTGTTGACGCATGTTGACTGGGCACCTGCTTCAGGATCTGCTGGGTAGAAAACACAAATTGTCCCTTAGCCAGTGGATTTTGTGAGCTTCTACTGTGTTCGAGTCTCCGTGGAAGGCACAGGGCTCAGAGTAAAACTAAATGCTTGGTTCCAGAAACCACGTTAGCCTAGCTTTCATTTTTCCATTTTTAATTATTGATAACGGCGGCTTCAATATAGATATCAGAGAACTGTATCTGGCTTCCAGTCATGAAAATCTTGTTTTAGCCTGGCTTTTAAGTATAATCATTCCCTCCAATCTCCCCTACAAAGAGTTCTTAATTATATGAATAAACATATTTGTGAAATTATATGAATAAACATATTTGTGAAATTTTCTTGGGATTCAGTTCATCAGATTCCTAAAGTTTGTCTTTAAAAAATCATATTTATTCCTTTTTTTAATTCAGAAAAGAGTCAAGAAGAAAATTAAAATAACCCATACTCCTACCACTCAGATAACCCCTGGTTTTCACTTTTTAAATGCATAGGGACAATAATTCCATGCTGTAGAAAGTTTACAGGAGCAGAATTCTCAATTCTCCCTCCCCACCCCAGTTTCTTCTCCTAAACTTTCGTGTTTTTGCTGGTTTCTCAAATATCCCTCCAGAGAATGCTTAATGTATTTAGCAGCATTATAAATGCATTACATGTATTCTCCTCTTAAAAGTTTCTCCCAGGCCGGGTGCATTGGCTCACGCCTGCAATCCTAGTACTCTAGGAGGCCAAGGTGGGCAGATCGCTCAAGATCAGGAGTTCGAAACCAGCCTGAGCAAGAGCGAGACCCCGTCTCTACTATAAATAGAAAGAAATTAATTGGCCAACTAAAAATATATAGAAAAAATTAGCCGGGCATGGTGGTGCATGCCTGTAGTCCCAGCTACTCAGGAGGGTGAGGCAGAAGGATCGCTTGAGCCCAGGAGTTTGAGGTTGCTGTGAGCTAGGCTGACGCCACGGCACTCACTCTAGCCTGGGCAACTCTGTCTCAAAAATAAAGAAAAAAAGTTTCTCCCAGAAGTTAAGAACTGTTGCTCTCTGCGCTTTGATACTCCATTTTTATGTGGTGTTTTTTTTTTTTTTTTTTTGGTCTTATTATATCTGCATTTAAAAAAGCTGGAAGAACCAGCTCTCTAATGTTCTTCTGCCTTGGACTAGCTGGGTGATATCGACAAATCTGGGCCTCAGTTTCCTCATTGCTAAAATAGGGATTCTCATGGGGACGGGGTGGCAGTGGGAATGCAGAAAGGTGGTGACAGGGTGGGCGTTCCCAAACTGTTCAGAGCATTCCCTTCGCCCCTTTTGGAAGGAGGGGAAGAGGCTGCTGGTTCTAAATAAATGTTACAGAAGGGCCTGTCATCAGTTGCCCTACAGGGTGACCTGTCACTTTGTTTCCTGGCTACAGGAAGAAGAGTATGGGAGTCCCCTGACTGGAGATGACAGGGTCACATGAATTCCTCACCTTTGGTGTCGACTCCTACCCCAGGCGCTCAAGCAATCGCAATCCAGACCCCAGGAGACCGATCGCATCTGTCCCTGGCTGGGAAGGAATCCCTGCCAACAGCTGGGCCAGGCCCCTGACATGTGGCCCCTGTCCCCCGCCCCCTCTTCTTTTTCTAAGCTGAGGCTTGAAGACCTCTGTGACCCCGGCAGCAGGGGACAAATGGCTCACAGGAAAGGCCTCCAGCATCCTCTGGGGCCAGAAGGCAGCTGACTTGGCTATTGTCAGCAGAGCTGCATCCAGCCCCAGGAAGTCAGAAGCAAGGGCGAGATTCCAGCCCGAAGAGGGGGGCCTTGGGGATGGCAGATGATGGAAGAGGGTGGACAAAGGCTGTTTGTTGCGTAATGGGAAACGCCAGTCCATGGCGCTGGGTCCTTTGCAGGCCTTGCTTACTTGGCCTCCCAGCTGCCCTCCCACTTTGCAGATGGAAACACCGAGGCTCAGAGAGGCAAGCAAGCCAATTTGCCATTCAGGCAGGAAGGGGCAGAGCCAGGACTGGAATCCACTTGCAGAGCCCAGAGCTTATGTTGTACCCCGACGCCAGGCACAGGTCGACGTGAGGGAGGGGCCCAAGCAGGGCACCCAGAACTCCTGGTCTCAAAGTGGCTGCCCATTCACAGGCACAGGCACACCTCTGCGGGGTCCGCTTCTGCGTCCTGCTCTCTCTGTGTTCCCAGCATCTGGACAGTGCCTGGTGCATAACAGATGCTCAGGAGGTCTTTGTGGAATGGGGAAGAGAAGGGACAACGGAGTGACTGCTTGGTTAACTAGATCTACCTACCCCACACACTGAGGCTGACCCTCCCTGGACTCGATGTGTTCTCGGGGCCCTCAAGCAAAGTGAGCTTAAGACCAGGCCACTCTGCAGAGTTTGGAAAGGGCCACTGGCCCCACTCGCTTTGGCAGCCTCCTTGCCAGGCCTCCCGGGAGAGAGGGGAGAGCAGCGCCCAGCTAGGAGTGGAGACCTAGGCTGGCCTCTTCTTGCCCCCTGACCTTGGGCACTTGCTTTGCCACCACCCCGGCCATGGCCCTTCCTTCCTGTAGTGGGCAGTGGAGGCTGTGAAGACACCAAAGCCTGAGGCTGCTGGAGGCCTGGCTGGGGCTCAGGGGTAAGGGGGAGGCAAGGAGTGGGCTGAAGGTCAAGGGGGTCGGTTCCCAGCTGCCGAGGTGCAGTCCCAGCTCGTGGGGGGGATGATGAGATGTCCGCGAGCCCTGCCTAGGAGAGCGCATATCGGGAACAGCAAGAGCAGCAATGGTGGAGCAGCTGCCAGGCATCAAACGCAGGTGCTGTCCATGGCATTTCCCATTTCACTCTCACAGCACACTTAGGAGGCCGGAACTATTATCATTGTCTCCGTGATACAGATGAGACAGTGGAGGTACCAAAAAGTTACCTTGTAAGTGGGATTTGAACCCTGGAGCCTGGCTCCAGAGCCCTTGTGTTGACCACTGGGATCTGCTGTCATTCTCGAAGCCAAGTGTCCCTCCCACACAGCTGCTCTTGTGGCCTCTGAGAAAGGCCCTTCCAAGCGTGGGGACCCACCTACCTCCACCGTTCAGGTGGGCCCCTGTCACCTGCGTTCAGCTGAGGGACAGAGAAAGCCAGCTCCAGGGGAGGGTCAGGAGGGCTCTGGGAGGGGGACCTGGTGCAGATGTTGACCAGACGGACGCTGGAGGGAAGGCATCTGGGCAGGAGGGAGGGCGCTGGAGGCAGAGACGGGTGTATTTCCTGGATTCCGTGTGGCTGGGCGGGAGAGCGAGGTGTGGAAGGAGGGGCTTTGAAACATAACCCTGGAGTCTCACTCACGGAGGACTTTATCACTGATCTGGGGGAAGGGAAATTTGTGTTTTAGACACTACCGTGGTGTGATAGCTGGCTGAGGGTCACAGTGGGGCCAGGCCCTGGGAGAGGTGTGACACCTCCGTTCTGCCACTGCGCCCTCAGAGCGGCCTGCAAGACAGGGGCTGGTGTTCTTTCTTTCTGGGCCTCCTTGTTAAGGCTTTGCTGGCAGCATCTTGGGACCGCTGAGCTTCCAGGTAAGAAGTCCAGCTTCTTGGGTGGAGAGGCCACATGGAAAAGGGATGGCCGTGATGGCCAGGAAGAGAAGCCGAGCCCAGCCAGCCACCAGGTGGCCAAGCACAGCCACATGAGTGGACCCCCAGCAGGACAAGAGGAAGAACTGCCCCAGCTGACGCCACGTGAGCAGAGCTGAGCTGTCTCCACCAAGCCCTGCCCATGCTGCAGTCACGAATGAATGATTGTTGTTTTTTTTTTTTTTTGAGACAGAGTCTCACTTTATTGCCCAGGCTAGAGTGAGTGCCGTGGCGTCAGCCTAGCTCACAGCAACCTCAAACTCCTGGGCTCAAGCAATCCTGCTGCCTCAGCCTCCCAAGTAGCTGGGACTACAGGCATGTGCCACCATGCCCGGCGAATTTTTTCTATATATATTAGTTGGCCAATTAATTTCTTTCTATTTATAGTAGAGATGGGGTCTCGCTCTTGCTCAGGCTGGTCTCGAACTCCTGAGCTCAAACGATCCGCCCACCTCGGCCTCCCAGAGAGCTAGGATTACAGGCTTGAGCCACCGTGCCCGGCCATGATTGTTGTTTTAACCCACTAAGTTTTGGGGTATTTTTTGTTAAATGCTCTAATTTATTTATTTAGAAACGGAGTCTTGCTCTGTTGCCAGGGCTAGAGTATAATGGCATCATCACAGCTCACTCACTGCAGCCTCAAACTCCTGGGCTCAAGAGATCCTCCTGCCTCAGCCTTCCAAGTAGCTGGGACTACAGGTGCACACCACCACACCCAGCTAATTTTTAAATTTTGTGTAGACATGGGCTCTTGCCATTGCCCAGGCTGGTCTCAAACTCTTATCCTCAAGCAATCCTTATGTCTCAGCCTCCCAAAGTCCTAGGATTGCAGGTGTGAGCCGGCGTGCCCCACCTAGATATTTAAAACAGAAATTGGTCAGGAGATGTTGAATGAATGAAAATACCAGATGCAGGCAACCCGCCAAGATGCATCTCTCCCCCTCAGGGAAGTCTTTCCAGGTGGATCAGGCTCACCCAGGTCACTCCAGTCACTTTTCTCTGTTCAGCCACCATTAATCACTCATGTGTCTGTTTCCTGAGCCCTGCCTGCAGACTCGCTGGGTCAGGGGCTGAGAGAGCCGTGTTCTTTTTGCCTACGCAGAGCCTTGGTTAGAGCCAATGGGCCTGTTCAAAGCCCAGCTCTGCCACTTGTTTGCAGTATGACCTTAGACAGCTCAAGTCACCTCTCTGAGCCTCTATCTCTTTATCTGTAAACTGGGGAGAATAATGACCAAGCTTGGGAGGGTAAATGAGATCACATTTTAAAGATCCTAACATAGTGCCTGGCATAAAAGTGCCCCCTACACAGTCATATCCCCCCTCCTTATCTCCAAATAGACCAAGCAACTTCAGGTTCCAATGAACCCCTCCATAGGTCACCCCTAAAACATCTTCTGCAAAGGTCAAGCCTGGGCCTAAAAGTCAGTCCTGTTCTTAGTGACACTCTGCCTGATTGCAGGTGTGCTGGAGAGTGGCTGGTGATCGATCGAGCCCCACTGCTAGAGTCAGAGGTCTGGGCTCCAGTCCCAGCACCTGTGCTTGCTGGCGGGGAGACCTGGGGCAAGAACTGTGCTGTGCTTCCTGCCCTGGCTGGTAGAGTTGCTGCTGGGCTCCAACAGATATGAGTCCCAACAGATATGGAAGAACTTTGCCATTCTATGGGATCAAGAGTGGGCAGCTCAGTGATGATGCCATTTTTGGTCCCTTCAGTAGGAACCAGTTCACTAGAGCTATGCTGTTTGAAATAAAATGAAACGTAAAGCTCAGTTCTCCATTCACGCTAGCTATATTTCAAGTACTCGATAGCTACATGTGGCTGGTGGCTACCACATTGGACAGCATAGACAGAGAATCTTTCCACCATCACAGAAAGTTCCATTCAACAGCATTGCACTAGAGTTTTTCCAGTAAGATGCCAGCGGCAGAAATGAGAGAGAATGATGGAGACAGAGGAAGCTTGAGTGGAGATGGGTGGTGGCTTTTGGTTTTTGCAGACCCTGTTTGGCCCACCGGCTTCAGGGGTGGGCTCTGGCCTCGACTTCCTCCCTGTTAGCAGTTGTCCTGGGCTGGTTGTCTGCAAGCAGTGTTTTGTCACCATGAGTTCGGGGAGCCTGGGGGTCACCTCCAACAGGAAGTGGCCAGAGCAGGTAGGGGCCAGGCTGAGCCCTGCATGCTGATTTCTTCCTGCTCCAGGGGCTGGCGGGGCTCCTCCTCCTGTTCCCGGGGCAGCCCAGCAGAGAGGGCGTGGCAGGGAGCAGGCACAGCAGTGCCAAGGTGACGGCGCCTGAGCTCGGTGCTAAGGGACCAATTAGCCTGTCATGGGGTGCATCCCATGACCCTGCTGCCAGCCTGTGGAGGCCCCCTGAGCAACAGGTCCTCTCCCTACTCCAGGCCAGGGCACCAAGAGCCCAGCCAACTCGGGGGCAACAGCACCAGCCAGTGCCACTTGGCCAACAGGAGGGTCCCGGAGCTCAGAAAGGACAGACCTGAGGGCCCGCTCTATGAGAGGTCCAGCTGGGAGGAGACCCCAGGGAATCCGCTCTTTGTGACTGGCTCAATAAATCTCCTTCTTGCTTACCACAACAGACATACAAGCCGTGTTCATATATGTACACAAACAGACTCACATACAGCAAGCACCCAGACGCGCACACAGAGATCCACCCAGGCACGGAGACAGACATACAGGCACGCAGACACAGAGGGCAGACATGCCCTCCCGTGAGCAGGGTGCAGGCTCAGAGCTGCACACACGTGTGCAGGTGGGCCCAGAATTCATCCTCATTCCCCTAAACCAAAAATACCTTCCATTAGCCGGAAGTTGAAACAGTCCCCACGGCCCCTCAGTCCTCACTGACTACAAACTAAGCACCCTGCAGTACCACAAGCCCACAAGCTGGGGTGTCACCCAACTGGACATGGGACCTCCCCTGCATCAGCCCCAGGCTTTGTCTCTCAGGACAATGAGGGTGTGAGAACCCAGCACCTGTTCTTGGGGTTTCCCAGGCACTGCTGGGAGGGCACCTGCCTCTCCCCTCGGCCCCCCTCTAATCTTCACAACAGCTTCAGTTTTCCCACGGGGCTTCCGTCCCCTCCCCACGCTCTGGAGCAGCAGGCAGCATGACAGATGACAAATCAGAAGTCATTCTCTCCTGAACAGGTGTGTGCCAGGGCTGGGGGCAGGGCGGGGAGGCTGAGGCCGAGCAGGAGTTCCTAGAAGTCCCTGGGACGCTGGGATGTCGTGGGTCGATGGCTAGAACCCTGCTCTGAGCAATCGGTCAGGCGACCAGAAGCCATGCGGGTTCCCTCCCTTGCCCAATGCCAGCCTCACTATCAAGTTAGCCTTCGTGAACTTGAGCCACTTTTGTAAACTTCAGCCTTCCCCCGCGGATGCAGACTTTGGCAAAGGATTCTCAGGAAAAGACCGGCTTCCTCTGCTCTCAGCCCCAGCCTGGCAGCCCCAACACCCCATTCCGTGACTCCTCTGCCCACTCCCAAGTTTCAGCCCATTCTGCCTTGGGGCTGGTAGGTTTTCAATAGCATCAACTCCCATCCCCACACCCAGTGGGAATTTAAAATAAAGTCACCCTCCCAGCTCTGAAACCACAGGAAATATCCTTGTGCCAGCTTAGAGTGTTAAATATCTCCCTGCTTTGTGGCCTCTTAAGACCAAGAGCAAGTTTTATTAAATAATAACAGATCATTAAAATAAAATTTTAAATATGAACAGATTACTTACATAAAAGCAGTTTATTTAAAAATAATAGATGTCGCTAGAATGCAAGCAGCAATGTAAACTCTACAAGGGCGCCATTTTTGTCTGTGTTGTTCACCAATGTTATCCCAATAGCCTGGGCCAGTGTTGGCATACTGCAGGCGCTCAATAAATATGTGTTGAATCAAGTGCTTACTATGTGCCAAGCACTACCTAAATCCCTTTTAAGACATTGTGAGGCGAGTCATATTATTCCCATTTTACAGACAGAGAAACTGAGGCACAGAGAAACTAAGTAACTTGCTAAAAGCCACACAACTAGTTAAAGGGAGGCTTTGTGCTCAAGCAGCCTGGCCCTAGGGTCCAGGCTTTTGATCACCAAGCTCTATTGCCTCTCTCAACGGAAATACCATGTGATAGCAGTTATGATATTTCACTGAGCTTTCTTTCTCTATTTATTTAACAATAATTTATTGATATGTGTCTCTCCCATATCCAGACTATGATATCCCTGAAGCCAGGGGAAAGGGGGACATGTCTCAAATACAGAAAGTGCTTGATCAAAGTTGATGGAATGAACAAATGGTACTTCCTTCTATCTCTCTGTGTACTGTATACGTCATCCGCCAAAGGCCTTGGAAATGACTTGAGGGGAGGGGAAGAAATGAGGGGTCAGTGACTAAAAGCACAGACTCGAGTCTGAAGGACTGGGTTTAAATCCCCATCTCTATCCCTTTCTAGCTCTGTGACCTTGGGCAAGTTACTCAACCTCTTGGGCCTCAGTTTCATCATCTGTTAAATGGGGATAATAATAGCTTCTGCCTGCTAGCATTGTTTAAGGATTAAATGAGATAATGGTTGCTCAGTGCTTGGCACATAGTAAGGGCTCCATAAATGGCAGCTGCTGACACTGCTAATGTGATGTTGGTGTGACTTCTGCTCGCCCCGTGTCTGATATGAAGCTGAAGCCTCTCATTAGCCCTTCCGCAGGCTGCAGCCGGCAGCTTGTGGGCAGGTGCCGCCCGCAGCAGGCGTGACCCGCTCCTCCCCATCTGTCAGGGTGAATCCTCTGCCACTTCCGGTCAGAGCTTACAGCCTGCTTATTAGGTAAATTAGACGCGACACCTTTCCAAAGACACCCTGGCTCCAAAGCCAGCCGTGACATCTGTGAGGGCTGCAGCTTGCCAGGGATTTGGGAAAGGACGAGTTCTCACTGGCCTCTGGCACCAGGGGGATGGGGGTGGGGGTGGGAGGCCCAGAAGAACCCAATCCTTCCTCTGTGGGATCACTGGCTGGCTCCTGTGGTCCTCTGTGGGTCAGATTGCCGGGTGGAATATAGGACACCCTGCTAAATGTGAATTTCAGACAAACACCGAATACTTTTTCAATATACATATATTCCATGTAATGTTGGGGATATACTTATCCTAGAAGTATTTGGTATTTATCTGAAATTCACATTTTACTAGGCAACCTGTTTGGTTTTTTCCCCTAAATCTGCAACCCTGTCTCTGGGGCATGTGGTAGCAGGAGGAGAGGGGAAGTTCCGGGTGTGTGAAGGAGCAGGAGCTGGCCGTGGTTGGGCCCAGCTCTCCCTGTGCCCTGGCACCGTTCCTGGGCACCGTGAGCTCCGCTCTGGGCCTCTCGCGTCTGAGGCGAGGCTGCCCGGGGGCCCGCTGGAGGCTACATCCCAGAGGGAGGCTCTGCGGGAGGAACAGGGCACCGCCGCCAGCTCACAGTTGTTTGTGCCACACAGGCCCCCCGGGGCACCGGCCCCTTCCTGCTTCACATCCTGGACGGGAGGACCCAGAACAGCAGCACCTTCGCCCGGCGGCGCCGAAACACAGGCCCAGCCGGCCAGGACCCGGGAGGCGGATCTCTCCCGCTACCAGAGGGCCCCCGAGCAGGTGTGGGGCTTGTCCAGTGTCACACGGTGTGCAGGTACACCGAGAACTCTGCCTCTGGGCATCTCATTCCAGTTCCTCCCTCCCTCCGTGCTACCTTTCTGCGCCCTCAGGAGAGAAGCAGCAGTGACCCAGCCCCTCACACTTACAGGTTTCAAATGTGGCCTCTCATCCTCCCCTCAAACCTCATCTGTGCGAACTAGAAATCCGGCCCCATCCTGGGGATATTAGTCTTAACCACAGCCTGGGTAGTTAAAACAACAGGACTGGTTTTCTCACTGTTCCGGAGGCTGCACGTTGGTTTCTCCCGAGCCCTCTCTTCTTGGCTTGCACAAAGTGTCCTTCTTGCTGTGCCCGACGTCCTCACATGGTTTCTTCTCCGTGTGTGTGCGCCCCTGGTGTCTCTCTGTGTCCAAATTTGCTCAGTCAGACAGGATTAGAGCCCACCCTAACAGCTCATTTTAATTTAATCACCTTTAAAGGCCCTATCTCCAAATACAGTCACATTCTGAGGCATGGGGTTAGGACTCCAACAAGTGAATTTTGGAGGGACGCAGTCCAGCCCATAATACTAAACATCCCTGCTCTGCCTTTTCCTGTGAATCACTAAGCCCTGTTCAAGTCACTTCCTCTGTAGCTCTTGAATCGGCCACGTCCTTCCATTGCCACCTGAGTCAGGCAGCCTTCAGCCCCCACCAGAGTCCTGCGCCCGGCTCCCACCTGGTCTCCACTGCCAGCCCCTCTGCAATCCTGTCTGCACCCAGTGTGGACAAAACAGAGATCCACTCGTGCCAGTCTCTACTTGTCGTCTTATAAATCCATTACTAGCTTCTTACTTTTAGGATCAGAATTGGCTCACAAACCTCTTCGACCTAGCCTTCTACCCCTTCTTGCACTAGTCCCTGCCCTAGGGACCCAGACCTGAACCTCTCCACTCCTTCCACGGATCGGGTGCTTTCTTGCTTCAGGGTTTCGCACATGCTGTTCCCTCTGCCTGCCTCACTCCTCTCACCCTGTCCTCCTGGGCTAACTCCTATCTGTTCTACCTGTCCCTCAGACCTCCACCTGGGCTCTGTTTTCTCTAGAAAGCTGCCCCTCTGAGGTCGGGGCTCCCCCCGGACACCCTGGAACAGTCTGCATTGCAAGGATTTGTGGGCGAGTCTGTCTCCCCTGCTGGCCTGTGGCCTCTGTGAAGGGGGGACATAGTCACCGCTCTAGTGACAAGGACCAGGTCCTGGCACACAGAAGGGCTCACTAGTTATGAGCTGTAATTTTCACCGTTGGATTTCTAGGAGACATCAGACTGAAAGCACTGAGGGGCAGAAGGCGTGGAAAGGAGGGGCCGGTGGCAGGTCTTCAGTTCTAGCCACACAGCAGCCCTGGAAATCACGTGTTGCTTTATAGTAGGGTCGCTGCTCAGGCGCCACCCCAGAGATCCTGACTCTTTGGTCTGAGGTGGGCCTGAGCATAGGGACTTTCTAAACCTTCTTTGATATTCCAACATGCTGGTGGGATTGAGAGGCCCTGGGCAGGCCCTAAGTCAGAGGACAGGGGCTCAGCTCAGTGAATCCTTGGGGACTGCTGAAAGGATGGGGTCCCCACACGTCTGCCCCTGTGCCCAGCTTCCCTTCCTCATGGCTGAGGATGGACAGTCCCCCCACCCCCGACTTTACATGCCCTCCCCATGGAACCAGTCAAGCAGCCCCCACGTGCTCTGCGGGAAGACAGCCAGGCCCAGAGGGAGGAGGAGGGACTGGGGTCCTGGGTGTCCTGCCAGAGCTGGCCCCAGGGGAGTTCAGTTGGTTCAACAAATATTTGCTGAGCACCCAGGCTAGGCCCAGTACTTTGCTGATGGCTGGAGAGACAGAGGTAAATCTGGTGACCAAGTCTGGTTGCCAATTAGTCCCGTGTCCAGCGTCCGGCTGGGGTTCAAAGGAAAGCTGGGTGGGGTGCACAAGTACCACTGGCTGTTGGCACTGCTATCCCTTAAAGCCACCTCTGCTACCACCTAAGAAAAGGGGAAGGTGTCGTCATGTCCCCAGCCCAGCTGCCCTCCATGTTTCCTATGGCCCAGTGTGGCCAGAACTGTTGCATCATCGCCCCCTGGGAAGCTTGTCAAAAACACAGGTTCCTGGGCCCCGCCCTGGAGATCTGATTCAGAGAGTCCAGCGCCAGGCCCATTAATCTGCATTTGCAGCAAGCTCCCTAAGGGATTCTGACGCAACTGGTCGCTGATGGTTCCAGCGTGCAGCTGCCTTTAAGAACCACAGCAACCGAATTTCCCAGGTGGGTTTAATGCATTTTGGGGGGAAGGAGGTGAGTGAACAGCACAGCTTCCTGGGCTCAGGAGACTTAGCCAGACCTGGCTGTAACTGACTCGCTTCACAATCATATCTTCCAGCATTCTTCGAGCACTGGGCTGGGCGATTTGCTTAATCCTCACCTAACCTGGCAAAGCTGGTATCATCCCCACTTCATAGCCCAGAAAAGATCAAGTCACTTCCCAAGGTCATAGAGCAAAAATCACTAAGTCAGGTTTGGGGTCTGAAGTTGCTCACAGACCCTGGCGGGGGCTAACTGTGCAACCCCCACACCAGCTCCGAGGAATGAAATCGACGCACCAGGAGGGGAAAAGCAAAGTGCTCGGCAGGCGCAGAGAAGGAGTGAGTCATGCTTCATGGCGGGCGGGCTCCAGAGGAGGTGGCAGCACTGGAGCTGGACTTTCCTGATAAATTCAATGTTGGCATCAGAGAAGGAAGGGGAGAGTAGCAGGCAGAGGGTACACTAAAGGCACGTCCCTGGGCGGGGGGAACATGCAGTAGGAGCAGCAGGTGGTCTGGTGTGGTCACAGTCCAGGGTGTATGGAGGGACCCTGGGGCGATGGCACAGGCCAGGGCAGCTGGGGCCTCTTTACTGGGTGGGCACGGGAAGGAGCCAGGAGAGGCTGCATGGGGGACTCACAAGGCCAGGCCGGCTTTACAAAGGTAACTCTGGGTACAGCGGGTGGGCGGATCAGAGCGCTGGGGGCTGGGTTAGGAGATGGCCAGACTGGGCAGGCATGACGGTGAGTCACTCTGTCCTCTAGGTCAGTCTATCATCCCTAGGATGTAGATCATTGTCCCTCCATTTGGCCCAGGCTGTGGCAAAGATGAAAGAAAAAGGGAGATGGGAGAGTGTTGGTGATCCCCAGGGGGACAGAGGGTGGCCTTGGCAGGTAAGAGTCAGAATTGGGGGGTCTGAGGCCGTGTGACAGTGATGTGCCCTGGCTGGTGACCCTGGTAGCAATGGCTACAGGACACAGGGCACCCAGAGAAGATATAGGCTGAGTGTAGGAGGGGTTCAGTTCCCAGGGGGCCTCTGCATCTGAACCCAAACTGAGAAAAAGACAGACAGACAAATCCCCTTCTAAGACTATCTGAAGCAGAACTTAGCTGCTTCCCCATCTGAACGAGGCCCCATGTACAGAATCCTGTTTCCTGCCCTGAGTCAGCATCTCACGGAGGATTTCTCAGCACCAGCCTCTTCTCCAGGGTAGAGGTGACGGCAGGAGCTCGAGTGACAGGCACGTCCTGGCCCACAGGGTCTCTGAGGGTGTCCAGTCCAAATTCCTGCCCCGGCAGGTATCGCTGCCGCAGTGGCCCCTGAGAGAGGGCTGCCCAGCCCCCACCTCACCCATCCCACCCCTGCCCGGTCTCGGTCTTCCCAGTCCTGCTCCACTTTGGGACAGTGTGGGACCCGGGTCAGCACTTTTAAGCCTCACAGCTGTAGGAAGTGAGTTTTTCAATCCTAATGTTCCTGGCTGAGGAAAGTGAGCCTCAAAGCGTCTACACAACTAGCACGCAGAAAAGAGGGATCCACACCCAGGCCCGGCCCTCAGCGTGCCGGGCCTGGCCACACTGCATCGTGCATCTCTCAGACGGGGGGCTGAGGTGTCCACTACAGACCAAATATCTGGAGGTCAGGACACCAGGAAGCGCGTTATGTAAGGCGGGGTGTGCGTGGGTGAGCTCATCCAGGAAGTGCTTCCCGGAGGAGGTGGCGTGACTCTGGGGGCAGAGGCCAGTCTGGAGGCCTGGGCTCGCTCAGTTCCCGAGAAGAGGGCTTTTCCAGAGGAACAGTCCTGACCCTCTTCCCATTCACTGCCTTCCACTGGCACCTCCTGGGGGGAGGGGACAATGACTGAGTGCTGGGCTGGGGGAGGTGTTGAGAGGCTGGGCTCCTTCTCTATATGTGGGTGTTCGGTCCTCACCTGTCTGGAAGAACACACCCTGTCTTGAGACCTTCAATGTCTGTATAAGCCACCTGTTCTTGGAATATACTGATGTGGCCTTCCCTTCCTGCCCCTGACCCTCAGGCCCCTACATCCCCCATGTGGACTCTGCGGGCCTGAGCACCAGGAATGGGTTCAACCATTCACACTGCTCCACCCCACGCTGGCTTCACGGCGGGAACTTCCCCATTTGGTGAGGAGACCACACCTTTGTTTTATATCCGGGTAACCAAAGGGCCTATTCAGCCATGTCCCCCAACAAAAGGCTGTAGATCTCAAAGGAGCATGACCTTGGCTGTGGAATGCTCTGGCTTTCTTTTCTTTTATCCTTCTGGTTCCTCCTCTTCTTTTTTTTTTTCTAACCCTCCTACTTTCTTCCACCCTCCTTAATTCCAAGTGAAGCAACCACTCTAAAGATCTCTTTCCACCAGAGCAGTCGCCTTGCCCAGGCCCACCAGCTTCCCCTGGCATGAGTGACAACGGACCCTCCCTGTCTGGGGTCGCCATTCCCTCAGCCACAGCCCATTCACCTCCCTCCCCAGCTGGGGCCGGAATTGTTATTTTTGTTTTTGCTTTTTGGACTTCATCTAATTTTTCCCTTAAATCAAAGTTACACATGAGCATAGATTTCGCAAAGATTTCTCCAAAGTTAGGATGAGCAACTGCAGCCCTGATCCGTCTCCAGGGGTGGCCGCTTTCAACGCTTGAAACCGATGCTTTGGAACATTCGCTTTCATATCTCTAAATAACACTTCAGATGGTTTCTTCTTGATCTTTGCAGTTTTAGGCATTTTTTCTTAATTTCCTGCCCTGGGAGACGAGGAGTCCTTTCAGCCCTGCTGCAATTCGCTCACCCGCTGCCTCCACCTTCCTGATACAGGAATACCTTGATGGCAATTTGGGTTATGTCATTATTCAGTTTCGACCTTTTTTAACCGTGTAAACACTATGGCCAGCCGAGCCACGTGGTGGATTGGGATTAGTTTTCCCACCTCTCCTTTAAATCTGGGCAGTAACCAGCCCCGGCAGCATCGAGCCTCATGGCCTAGTGCTAGTTTGGCCCACCTGACCCTGGCCACTGACATCACCAAACCAAACCCTCAGCTCCTTCCTGAGAAGCGCCTGTGGTCAGGCTAATGGCAACTTTACCGAGAAGACCTGGTCCAAAACAATCACTGGTATCTTCTTGCTTTACGTGTCACGCAGAGGCCACCGATTGGCCACTCTGAGGTGGATTCCGAGTCAGAGTAAGCAGCTTTGCATTCAGCCTCTGCCTCTGTGGCTATGTGACCTTCAGCGAGTTACACATCCCCTTTGAGCTTCAGGTTCCTTATTTGTAAAATGGAGTTAAAGGATGGACCCACCTACTTCATAGGACTGATTGGAACGAAAAGAGATGATAGGTATAACACGCTTAGCACGTGGAAAGGCCAACAAACGGTGGGCGCTGTTGTCCTACCGGGTTAATTATCAGCAGTAGGGGTTCTTTAGCAAGTATCCCGGAATGAAGAGACAGCACGCCGCAGAAACGTTCCGGACTTCCGAAGTGGCTTAACGATCACATGCCCTATCTCCTGAAGAGCCCAGCACACCTCTGAGGGGCAGAGCTGGTGTCTAACACCGTGTGGGCTCACCAGGCCCTGCAGGATGGAGGTGTGGACTGGCAGGATCCCCGGATGCAGGAAAGGGGCTGGTCTTCTCCACTCCACCTCATTCCTGTTTCCATGGCGTCTCACTCTACTAATTCCAGTTGTACTTGGGGCGTCATCCTGCAACATGTTAGCCTCAGCTTCCTCTGGTTGCTCCTAAGAGAAGATTGACCGTCTACTCTTTCTAGTTCCTTTCTTGTTTATTTGAGGGGGCTGTAAGTCAGATAAAATAGGTCCTAATTTTAAGAAATTCAAACAATACGGAAATGTATAAAAGAAAAAAATATAGGCCAGGTGCAGTGGCTCATGCCTGTTATCACAGCACTTTGGGAGGCTGAGATGGGAGGATCACTTGAGCCCAAGAGTTTGAGACCAGCCTGGGCACCACAGCAAGACCTAGTTTCTTATAAATGAATGAATGAATGAATGAATTTATATATGTATGTCTTTTTTCTACCCTAAAGGTAAATGCTGTTAACAGTTTGCTGTGATTTTCTTTTCTATATTTCAAAATGTGCGTGTGTGCATGTGCCTGTAGCATTGGTTCACACACTATATTCATTTACAGTATATGAACACAAGGTGCGTATGGTAATAAAATGAGATCACACCATGCCTTCAAGTCTGCGACTTGCTTTTTCCTACAGTAACGTGTCATGGACCACAGTCCAGTTTGGTCTAGATACCCTGGCAGCATGCTGTGGATGTTTTTGTGGGTCGCTTTCCATTTTTACCTGGAAAAGCAGTCTTGTGATGAACATGCTCTTGCGTATGCCTTTTCGAATCTGTGCTAATATTTTATAGAACAGAGTCCTAGAAAGTAGGTTTCTACGGAGTGAAGATGAGGACAACGGCTCAAGAGTGACTCCTCTGTGCCCTCTCTAGCCCCTCAGCCCCCACTCCAGGAAAACGACCCCCCCAGGTCCCCTAGCTCCCCCTCCCTCAGCTCACCACCCCTCCCAGGACACGTCTAATGGGGCGAGGCTGGGGCAACTCAAGTGTCTCGTGCACGCGTGTGGCTGAAATCATCAAACCTGCCTTCGCTGTTGGTTCTCACGGGAGACAAAACGGATTCAGCCGTTTGGGATTTCAGGGTACGCATCCTGGGTTCAGCCCATGCGTGAGCCTGTGTCATGCGTCCACCTCGTACCTCGTATGAGGCGAAAACTGCCTGCAGATGAGAAATGACTACTTTTCCTGCCCTTGGCCTTTCCACAGAGCTCCCAGTTTCAGAAAATGAAGAAACCGAAACCCAGAAAGGGAAGTGGCCTACTCAGGGCCTGCCCCTGGCCGCCGGGTCAGGCTGGGTTTCTTGGACACAGGGCAGGTGGGGACAGGGGCGGGGAGGTGGAAGTGGGTCACAGAGGTGGCCTACAGGAGCCACGCGCAGGAGGGGCCAGAGCCATTATCATTTCCGTTTCCCAGACTGTCGGACTCCTAAACCTCCCCTGTCCTTCCCCCCTTGACCTCTTTCAAAGTCTGAGATCTGGGCCGCAGCTCTCAGGTTTGAGGTCACCATCAGCTCCCCTCAGAGAGCAATTCCACAAAGACTCTTCTTCCAGGAGAGCCCAAACCTGAAGTCCCCTCCCCGAGGCTGGAGGCCCGGCCTCCCCTCCACACACAGCCAGTGAGACTTGCAGGCAGCGGGACGGGTCCCCACGTCCCACAGGGTTGGAACTGTGGACCCCCGGCCTCCACACTGCTGGGTGGGCAAACCTGGTGACTTCTCAAAGATCACACAGCATCCGAGTGGTAGGAAGAACACTCATTCCCTCCTTCCCCACCTCCTGTGGCCTGTCCTCTGGGGAAAGGAACCAACACCCCTCTGGAGCGGCCTAAAGGGCTGGAGCTAAGGGGACACCCACCTGGGCACCCACCAAGCCTGCCCTCTGAGCCACGCAATGGGAGACTTCCCAGACAGGGCTTTCCTCCTGGGGACTCCAAGCTCCCTCCAAAACCCAGCCTGGTTGCTGGGCACCGGCGACAAAGCACTCCCCACAGGCCCAGCCCTTGCCCGGGAACCAGAAAGAGGATCCCCCAGGGAGAAGCCCCATTCCCCAAGGCCAGCTCAGGGGGTGGGGCCAGCCTCCTGTGGCTGCTGGTGTGGCTTCGTGCTTGGAACAACTGTTGGGAAATGTGGACACCTCCTGGGGCCCAGGGCCTGCTTCCGTCTCTCACACCTTTGGAAAGGGCAGGCTCCCCAGGCAAGGAGGGAGCCCCGGAAAGAGCCCTCTGTAGGAGAGGAGAGTCCAGCGGCCACCAAGCCCAGCTCAGCCCCAGCTCCGAGGCCCAGCTCCATCCTACTCCGCCTGTTTTGGGAATGATTCCCGCCCTCCTGCGCTGGCCGGGGCACCTCTCTGCCTTGTAGCATGTGCGCCTGCCCTTCCCCAGGCTGTTCTATAATTTTATAATCTTTTTTATTTTTTTCCCTGATAACAAAAGCAGAACAGGCTTATTATTTATAAAAAATCACCAAAACGTCCAAAATAGAGGTGAAAGCCAGCCCCCATCCCAGTCCCAGATATACAGGGTGGTATGACGGGCTACACAGGCTGATCTGCAATTTACTTCTTCAAGGTAGTCCTTTGAAACCAAAACTGACCATGTCACTGCCACGTTTGAATGACTCTAGTGGCTTCCTACAGCTTTCAGATGAAGAGCACTTTGCGTTTGTTGGCTACGAGCCCCTGCCTGCCTCTCTGCCCTAGAGCCTCCCCATCCCAACCACAGGCCTTCTCTCAGGCCCTTGTCTTCCTCTCCTCCCTCCCTCCTTCTCTCCTTCCCCCCACGCCCTCTTTTTACCATCTGTCTTTGCATGGGCTGAATCCCAGTTCACACCTGGAATGCTGTTCACTTGGTAAACTTCACTCCTCTTTCGGATCCCAAGTCACTTCTTTGGAGAAGTTTTGCTTCCCAAGACCATTGCAAAGCCAAGTAATTGAAGACCAACTAATTCAAGGAGGAGAGGCTCTTTTTCATTCACTGTTCTTTCCCAGTGTCTGGCACGTGGTGGATGTTCAACAAATACTTTTTGGATGAATGGACTTGATAGGTACTAATTATCTGATTGCTTCCATGAGCCAGCACAATGCTGGATATGGGAGAACCCAGTGGAATAATGAAACAAAGGCAGATTCTGAAAGGCTGGGGGTGAGGCAGGTGGGGGGTTGGGTAAGTGCTAGAATATCATTTCAAAGGGCTACAGGGACATAAGTTTTGAGGTACCTTTGTGATGTGGTTAAGCCATTGTCTGATGGTGTTTAATCTTGCTGTTAAACACAGACCCTGAAGAGAGGGTCCTTTGCTTCTATTTTTTGTCTCTTTCTCCCTGGACTCCTTGGCCTCCCTCTTAGCATTTAGGCCAGGCCAGATGTCTATGGCATGTATGTTAAAGGGTTGGATGAATGGATAAATGGATGGATGGATAGAAGGATTGGATGGATGGATGGATGAACTGACTAATGGATTGGATGGATGGATAGGTGGATTGGATGGGTAGACAGATGGACAAATGGATGGGCAGATGGATGGATTTGATGGATGGATGGATATGTGGATTGAATGGATGGAGAGATGGATGAATGGATGGATAAATGGATAGATTAGATGTATGAATGCATTGGATGAATGGATGGATGGACTGACAAGTAGATTGCATAGACAGAATGATAGGTGGATTGGATGGATGGATTGATAAGTGGATTGGATGGATAGAATGATAGGTGGATTGGATGAATGGATGGATGGATGGATTGGATGGATGGGTGGATTGAATGATGTATGAAATGGATGGATGGATAGATGAATGAAAGAGCTAAGAGCTAAAAAAGCTGGCAGGGCCTCAGAGATCCCTTATCCACTCTCTGATTTTTAAAATGAGGAAACTGAAGTCTGAGAGAAGTGGAGAACATCTTTAGTCACTTCCTCTCTTTGAGAACTTGTACTGAATTCTTCTCCTCAGTATATAAACATGTTGAAATATCCTCCACCCCAAACAAAACAAAGCATCTCTTTCCAACTTCCCTATAATCTTTCCTATGAGCTATGACTTCCCCCTTTCCTTTCACTGCCAACCTACTTGAAGGTCTTGTAAAATTTACTCACTGGACTTCCTTGTCTCCCACCACCCCAACCCTGACCTCTTATCTTCTGGCTTCCATCCATATCACCATGGCAACAGCTCCGAAGTTGCCACTTGCCAGGGACCTTGTAGGCCTTGATCCCATCCTTGGCCCCAGGCAGTGTTTGGCACTGTCACCAAATCTTCTCTGAAACCCTGAGGCACTGCTCTGCACAAGGGCTACTCTCTTCCTGTCTAGAAGGCTGCTCTCTTCTGGAACCTTTAATGGCATCTCTTCCTCCCAGCACCTTCAACCATAGTTCTAATCTCACCCTCCCTTTGCTCTCATTCTGTTTTCTGTCAATATTACTGAGTGCCCCTGGGTGCCAGGCACCTTGCTGGGCTCTTGGCTGCATCCCCTTGTGTAACCTTCATGCTGACCCTCTGATATAGGTGTATCCGTGTCATCTGTACTTTACAGGTGGAGAAACTGAGACCCAGTGAAGGTAAGTAAATTGCCCATTGTCTCACAGCGAGCAAGTCACATTTTTGGGACTGGACTGAAATCTTGCTATTTCCAAGTCCGTGCTCTTAGTCATGAAGCCGCATCTTTCTCTTGGCAGTCCTATCCACACTTAGGCCTCATGTCTCTTCTGACTCCCGCATTAATATTTTCAGAGGTGATCTCCCTCTGGAGCTCTAGACTTGCTCTTCCAAAGTCCCAATGAAATTTTTTCTTAGATATCCTTCCAAAATCTCAAAGCCAGATTTCTCAGATTTTTGCTAGGCTGATCTTTTCAGTCTATGCTCAAATGCAAGTGGCTCCCAGGTCCCCAGTGACCTGGGGGCAAATTCTTCCCTGTCACCCTCAGGCTCACCTGCAATGTCACGCCCTATTCTTGTCCCCATCTGGTCTCCCAGATCTCCTCCTGTCCCCTCCTGGTTCTGCCCCTCTGTATGTTCTGAAAGAGTCCAGTGTTCCCTGTAGCTCCACCTCTGCTCAGAGATGACACCCCCAGGATGTCCCTCCTTTGTGACCCCTTGATCCCCAGAAATCCTTTGTATCTAGAAAATAGGCTGACAGGAAATGTTCTAAATCAGCAGCGGTTACCTCAAGTTGTGTGGGGGGGTGACTTTTATTTTCCTATCTGTTCACTGTCTTCCCAATTTCCTGTAATGAGTATGTTTCTCTTTATAATCAGAAAAGAACTTGTTAAAATAATTTCAAAAATGAATCTTATTCATCCACCCCACCCACTTTCTCCTTCAAGCCTTTCTGTAGCATTGTTCACAATCAGGGGTCTTCAAGGTCCTGGTGGGGCTGCCTTCGCCACCTGAGAGCCAGGCATTTTGCTCATACACTGTGAGACCCCTGTTCCCCCCAGTGCCGTGGGTGCACGGGGCATAGCAAGCGCAGGAGGAACAGAGATAAATAGACATATTCACGAGACTGTTCCTCAAAGGAGCCAAAGACCGGAGACCCATCAGTGTCGATCACCAGGGGCCTGGTTACACAGTACGCTGTGGGTCTAGGCTAGGGGCTTGCCTGGAGCCATTAGAAACAGACATAGCCCAGCTGCCAATAGGAACCAATTTTCAAAATATAGCATTAAATAAAAAATAAAAGTTCCAAAAACTGTATATAGTATGTTCCCTTTTTTAAAGCAATTAAAGGAGGCCCGGCGCGGTGGCTCACACCTGTAATCCTAGCACTCTGGGAGGCCGAGGCAGGTGGATTGCTCCAGGTCAGGAGTTCAAAACCAGCCTGAGCAAGAGCGAGACCCCGTCTCTACTATAAATAGAAAGAAATTAATTGGCCAACTAATATATATAGACAAAATTAGCTGGGCAT
Source organism: Mirza zaza (assembly GCA_008750895.1). NCBI lineage: Eukaryota > Metazoa > Chordata > Mammalia > Primates > Cheirogaleidae > Mirza > Mirza zaza. The sequence continues at coordinate 19,286 of VSMD01016855.1, read as the reverse complement.
GGTGGCGCACGCCTGTAGTCCCAGCTACTCGGGAGGCTGAGGCAGAAGGATTGCTTGAGCCCAGGAGTTTGAGGTTGCTGTGAGCTAGGCTGATGCCACGGCACTCACTCTAGCCTGGGCGACAAAGTGAGACTCTGTCTCAAAAATAATAATAATAATAATAATAAAGCAATTAAAGGACATGCACATACACACACATATGTACTTGTAGGTACACAGAGTATCTTTTGTAGGATAACCCCAGCCTAGTGGTAGCAGTTGCTCTGGGGAAGGGCTGGGGGGACAGGGAAACTGGATAAAAGGGTTCAGAGGAGGGATGAGCCTTCCTTCTGTTCAGTTTTAAAAACTGTCTGCATGTACCTTTAAAAAAAGAAAACAAACAACCCCAAAGAGCTTACACAATAGAATTGAAGTAACCTACACAGCAGCCATAGCTATTAAGTAGGGGGACCCCCAGGCACCTGGTACCACTCTCCGTGGCCTCCCCTCTCCCCTCCCCTCTGTTGGACACTTCCTTGGGGTGGCAGGGAGCAAACGAGACCCCCAACCCATCCCTGCAGACAGAGTCTAGACCCTATTCCACAAGGAACCTTGTGCACTGAGGCCCCATGAGATGGTCCCCGCAGGGAACCCAGGCCCAGAGCTGGGGACAGATTCCTCCCCACACCCTCATGTCCAGCTCCTCCCTGGTGCGGGCAGGTCATCACAGGCCTGTCGGCACAGGGTGATTTGTCACACCCTCCTGGGGCACATTTCTCAGGGTGGGGAGTGCCACCTGACACCAAGGTGGTGACTCAGCACCTTGGCAGCTGCTCTTCCAGAGGGAGAAGGCTGGCTGGCACGTGCCGGGTGGGGTGGGCTGGCCGTGGTGGGAAAGACAGCGGTGACCTGGCTTCTCCATTGGCAACGACGGGCATGGCCTGAGGGCTCTGGGGTCCCTTCTCAGGGATCAGGGACTGGCCTGAGCACAGCCTAGCAGGCTACCAACCAGAGAGGAAATGGTCATCAACAATAATAATTATTTACATTTCTTGGCAGCCTTTTAGCTAAGGATCTCAAAGTACTGAAAAACCCAGATACTGTTTGCAGAGTGAGTATTTGCCTGGACCAAGAGCTCAGTGGTCAAAGCTGAGGCCAGCCAAACCCTTCCAGCATCAGCCCTTCCTGCTCCCAAATGGGGCCCACACACCCAGGCCTGGGTGCCTGGCTTTGTCCCTGCCACCCTCCTGCTCAGCCACAGACACTGAGGGCCATAGACAGTCTGTCACCCACGACCAACCAATGGCCGGAGCCACCTGAGCAGGCTCCTACCCTGTGAGTGGCCCACCTGGGTGGCCAGGCTGGGGATGGGGGTGTGTAGAGGGAACCCTGACCTGGGACTCAGTGGGCCTGGGTTGTCACTGCTGTGGCCGCTTACCAGACTTATGTAGTTCTTCTCCCACCGGGGCCTCAGTTTCTTTATCCAATAAAAGATGTTTGGAATCCCCCAGGGCTGCAAAACGTGCTAAACAACAAATTGGCCTTTTTCAATGAGCTTTGTGGCTTTTATAGAGACTCAATTTAAACATGATTTCCAAAATGTATTTTAAACCACCTGAATGTTCGTACTGAGCAGCACCACGCACATTTAGAAGCAATACATGATTTTCACCTGCAGGAGCCCACTTGTGTCCACACTGATTTCATAAGTAACGCAGCAGCCTGGTGGGAACTTGAACTTAGAAAATAAACTTCAATGAATGGAGTGCAGCTTTGATCAACTGTGTACGTTGGGGGCCCTGTGCCCTCTCAAATGTCGTTCGGAAAAAGGGTTCTGTTTCTAAAAAGGTCTGACAGGCACTGGGCTCAGTCACCAGAAAGAGAGACACAGAGCAGGGGTACAGTCAGCATGTTTCTGCTGAGTGACTTCTGTGTCCCACAGCTGTTGGGGGATTTTCTCAGCGGACTGTAGTACATCTTGAAGTCTGAGCTCTGGACCAAGGAGTGCCACGGATGGGCCGAGATTTGCAGAGTCAGTTCTGGAAGGCACCGGCAGGTAAGAGCTACTGGCTTGATCTGGAAGAGGTGGGGTCTGTTTCAGTGCCGGGGCAGGAACCGCAAAGCCTCACAGGTGCTGCCTGCTCGGGGATGAGAAACAAACGCTAATAACTCGAATCCTACATGGCCCGTCCTGATGTGCAGGGTGCCGTGCTGCACGCCTCGCACCTGTGAATGCATTTGTCCCTCACATCTACACAAGGAGTGTGAGCCTCGTTTTACAGGTGAGAAAACTGGGGCACAGTTGGTTTGACACCCCTCAAGACACCCAGCTAGTGAGTGACAGTGCTGGGCACCACCCCGAGTCTGCAATTGTAACAGGGACCCCCAGGTGACGCAGGTAATTCTGATGCAGGTGGCCCACGGACTCCTCTCTGAGAAATACCTCCCCGCGTCGTGCTGGGTGCAGGTGCCAGGACGCAGACTGAAGTGCTGGTGGCTCTGACTGGCACAGGCGTCAGCACCTGCTCTTCGCTGGCTTTTTACCTATGAGGTGGCTCTGGCTGCACAAGGTCTTAGACGGGTCTCTGGGCACCTGACACGGGCACGCCCCTGCCCCTTCCTTCCCTTCCATTCTCCCATCAATAAAGGGGGGCTTGGACTTGATGTCACGTAAGTTCCCTTCCTGCTCTGACTCCTGTGAATCAGTCGCCGGCCTCTGTGACCTGGGTGCCAGCCAGGAGCTGAGAGCTTGGGTCTCAGAGTGGCTAAGGGACTTGCCTGAGTCAAACAGTTATTTAGCAAGTGGTGAGGCTTTCTTCAACCAGGCTGCTGGCTCCAGGGTGTCCACAGTCTTAATTTCCTGTCCCCAAAAGCAGGGCCATGGGAATGGTCCGTCCAGGTACAATGAGAGGATGTATCATCCATAGAAAAATTACAAACAATAACAAACCGAACAGCAGCGATGCACCAGCAATTCTAATCAACGTCAGTGACAAACTCCTCCTCCCAAAGGGTGGCCGCTCCCATCCCCCACCTTGGTGTGCCACCCACCGCCCCTCTGCCACGCTCTCTCCTGGGGCTTTGTGAGTGACTGCCATGCAGGGAGGCTTCTCGGAGGAAGAAGAGGAAGGGGCCTTGGTTGGGGTCGGGGGTCCCTGCCATGTGGTCCCCATCCAGCCACACTAGCTGTGACAAAGATACACAAGAGGATGTGGTCTGGGTGACTAGAGAGCTCGTTCACCTCCGGCTAAAAATAGGTGCGTTCCCTGCAGCAGGTGGGTGACTCAGCAAGCCTGAGGAAAGCTTCTAGGTGGAGGACGCATGGTGCCTGCTGGGCCTGGTTTCCCCCAGGTCCCAGGACAACAGGAAGGGGCTGACGACAGAAATGTGGTGTGTATTTCACACCCCTTCCTGGGCCCGATAACTTTCTCCTGCCCCCTGCTCCAAACTCACCATTCAAAAGCCATGAAGTTGCTGGGCCAGGCCAAGTCAGAGCCACATGGCCAAGCTACCAGACCTTAAAGAGAGAGGTGAGAGAAGGAGCGTGCATGTGCGTGCAAGCATGTACATGTGTTGGTGTGCGTGCACACTCATGCATGTCCACGGTTGGTGGGAAGATAAGTAGGTCACACAGCACCTACACAGGGATCTCGCCCCGTTTCTGACCGCCCCGGCCACTGCCCGCGTGCAACGGGCCGGCTGCTGGTGCTCTGACCGTTCTCTGTGGTGCTCTATGCCCCAGGAAATGAAAAATGCTCCCTTCTCCCCATCCCAGACTCTTCAGGAAGCAAGCGCAGTCCTGGCCATGTAGAGACACCTCCAGAGGTTCAAAGGAAGCTGAGGAGTGAGGCAATAATTTGGAGAACTCAGCCCCACCTCAGGCAGATTGATGTAATGGGAAGAGGCAGAATTGGGCACCAGGAGACCTAGTTTCTACTCCTGGCTCTGCCACTCATTTGCAGCAAGTCCATTTTCCTCTTTGATCTCTAGTGTCTCCTCTGTTTATCCATTTTTTAATTTCTTTAACAAATATGTATTAAATGCATCTTGGGCCATATACCTGTGCATGCCATGCTAAATACAGGAAAATAACAACTATGGAAGATTGAAAATGCCCAGGAAGTCTTCACAGCCCTCCTCCCCAACAAAAATTGGCACCATTGGCCAGGTACAGTGGCTCACACCTGTAATCCTAGCACTCTGGAAGGCCGAGGTGGGTGGATTGCTTAAGGTCAGGAGTTCAAAACCAGCCTGAGCAAGAGTGAGACCCCCTGTCCCTACTATAAATAGAAAGAAATTAGTTGGCCAACTGAAAATATATAGAAAAAATTAGCCGGGCGTGGTGGCGCATGCCTGTAGTCCCAGCTACTCGGGAGGCTGAGGCAGCAGGATTGCTTGAGCCCAGGAGTTTGAGGTTGCTGTGAGCTAGGCTGACGCCAGGGCACTCTACCCAGGGTAATGGAGTGAGACTTTGTCTCAAAAAAAAAAAAAAAACTGGCACCATTTCTCCATCCCTTGATTTTGGACTGATCTTGTAACTGGCTTTGACTAATGCTGTGAAGGTGACCCTTTACTTTTGCTCTTGCCCTCTTGGAACCCAGCTGCCGCATGAGGAAGCCTGAGCCAGCCTGCTGGAGAGGCCACACGGGATAACCAAGGCGCCCTGGCCGACAGCCAGGCAAGTGAGCTGGGCCGTGGAGAGCCCCAGGCCCCAGCCTACTGACCAAAAATAAGAACGTAAGCCCAGCCAAAACCACCACCTGGGGCAGAAACAAGCCGCCCAGCTGAGCCCGGACCAATTCGTCAACCCACAGAACTATGAGCAATTAAATGGTTGTAGTTTTAAGCTACTATGTTTGGGGCTGGTTTGTTTTGAATACAATTAACATTTATTGACCATTTCCAAGGTGCCGAGGATAACATTCAATGTTTTACATATAGAATTATTCATTCCTCACATCAACCATGCGAGGCAGGTATTATCATTTTAATTTCCATTTTACCGATGGGAACACTGAGGCACAGGAAAGAGGAGCAACGTGCTGAAGAGCAAAGAGCTGGTGAGAAGGGAGCTGGGATTTGAGGACAGCAAGTCCAAGCTTCAGAGCCCATACTGTTTAGTCAACCGGTAGCCTACACGGGCCCAAACAGACTTGGCTCTTGCCCCCTCACCGTTTGTAGTCTAGGCATGAGATTGGCGTTCAAGAAGCACAGAAATGAGTATACAAGCACAAATAGCGTCGGTGCTGTCAAGAGGACGTGTGCTGCGGTGAGTTCACAGGAAAGGCCTCCGGGAGAGCCGGGGTGGACGGGCCATGGCTGCGTGAGCCGTGAGCCGGGGCAAAGGAAGGGTCTGCATGAGAGTGTGGTTTTCCACCTTCAGTCATCACCGAAGTCCCCTGGGGAACCTGCTAGAAATGCAAATTCCTGGGCCTCATTCCCCAGAGATTCTGATTTTTCTAGAACCACCCCTCAGTATTCTGGTTTGGTGGGTTTGGTTGGTTGGGGGCCTGGAAGTCTTTCTTTTTTCGACAAGCCCCACAGGTGATTTCTGTCATCAGGGAAATTCACGCAGCACAGCTCAGTAGCGTCACGGGAGGGGGAGGTGAAACGTTGCAGCTGCCCCACGCTGAGGTCGTGACACAGCTGGTCTGGGGTGGGTAGTTTAAAAAAGCTCCTCAGGTGGTTCTAATGTGCACCTAGGGCTGGGAACTGATGCTGGAAGATTCTACGAGGTCCTAGCCTGCTTTTCTCTGGAGACACCAGGGTTACCTGGTGCTTATTAAGCCTTCCCTTCAGCAATCGAATGCTGCGGAGGCAGGCGCAGAGCTGAGCCTGAGGGACCCTCGCTCGGAGACCAGACCCTGATTGAGCGGCCCCAGTGGACCCCTCCTCATGGTGTCCCCTCCCAGAAAATGTCCCCAGGGTTCCCCCACAGGCTCCCCATGGTTTCCCAAGTTTCCTCTAATTTGTATTTTAAAATAGAGAGTTCCTTAATGGCAGGGAGAAAATGACCACTGTCCGCAAGTATTTGCCGTCCTCTAGAGCCTGACAAGGCGGCCCCTTCATTTTATTCTTTCTCTGACACCCCCGCTCTCTCGGGGTGCAGATTCCCCAGTCCCTGGAGGATGCCGGCATCTGCGGCGGGGCGCATGAGAAGAAGCGTGTGGCGCGCTAGCGATGTCTGAGCTGGCCTCCTGCTCTTCTTCCAAATAAGGCGGGAGGGCCACCGGGCTCCTCCCGGTGCAGCTTGATTTAGACCAGAGAGTGTGAAAGAATCCACTCCTGGCCTGAGGCCTGCCAGCCCTGGGCCTGAAGAGAGCTGGCTGGAGGCGAGGGGAGAGGGAGAAGGGACTGGCCCAGAGAGGGACGAGGTCCGGGCCTGAGCCGGGACAGGCGGCGTGTTCACAGCGCAGGTGTGAGCGGTGCCGCCTTCCCGAGCAGCGGCTTCCTCGGCGCTGGTGTGGTTAATGGTCACCACGTGGAGGACCGATACTGATACGAGAACAAAGTTCACAGCGGGGCCTGGGACACAACAGGCATTCTCTAAAGGAGTTTTCATTCCTCCTCTTTGGGACAGACACAGGGATGAACTTGACACAGGCTGGGTCGGCAGGAAGACAAGGCCCCAGGGAAAGATCCTTCTCTGGGGGCTGGGACAGAGCCGGGCCCTCTCAAGAGACCCCCGGAGCCGAGAGGTCAGGCCTGCCCACTTCTCCCTCACACACGAGGACCCTCTGGGCCGGCCCCGGGGGAACAGCGGGCCGTAAGTGACGCAGATAGCTGCCCAGAGGCGGGCATGCCCGGGGAAAGGGGAGAGGCCTGAGCAGCGAGGAAGGAATGAGGAGAATGAGGCACTGACTCATTCCCAGGCTCCTGCTCTAAGAAGGAAAAGGACTCGTTTGGGGGTGGGGTGCGGCTGGAAGGAAGCCAGGCCAGAGGGTGCAATGAGAAATGAAGAGGCCTCATAGCTCAGGGATCATTTATCCCAGGAAGTGGCCAGTTTTTTTAAAAAAAACAACTTGATTGGTGGTCTCTTCTTTCTTCTAACCTATCCTTCTAACTGGGAGCAATAGGAGGAGACCCCGAAGGCCGAGTCAGGCGGCCTCTCTTGAGCTCCGCACATCCAGCCTGGGCCAAGCCTGTGGGCACTGTCTGTTCAGACAGGTAGAAGCTGGGACTCAGAATCTGCCTGGCCAGAGCCAGTGTTGGCTACTGTGCCTGGTTCTCTCACCCCCTTTCTCTACTCCCCACCCACCCCTACCCCGACAAGCCGAGTATGGACTGTATCCGGGACTTTTTCTATGTAGAACAAATAGATCTAAATAGTACAAAGGCACTTCTGGGCGAGTGGTGGGCGGCCTGGGTATCTATTCGCATGAGTTAATTTGCATGGGGTTAGATAGGCCTTTGAGGAGGAAGTTTGGTGAGAGGGAAGGGGTGGGGTAGGGAGAGAAGCAAGGGGCCCAAATGTGACTCTCTGTAGTGCTAGAATTGTGGTTGCAAGTGAAAGAAAACCTATTTTTTTTTTTTTTGCTTAATGCAAAAATGGAATTTATTGATCTTGGAGCTGAAGTTCAAGGGGTGTGGTTGGTTTCAGACAAAGTTTGATCAAGGCTCTCAACAATGTCACCAAGACCTGGTATTCCCTGTGGTTCTTTGGCTCAGCAGTTCTCCAGGCAACAGCTCTATCACAGGCTGGTTCCACCCCATGGGAGCAAGGTGAATGCAGAAGCTCCAGGCCTCACACCCTCTTACCAGGGTCAAGACCAGCGCATTTCTCTGTTAGCTCAGACTTCTGGAACTGAGTTTCATTGGCTCTGCCTTTGGTCATATTCCCATTCCTTAACCAGGGACCATGGCAGAGGGATGGAGTACGCTGATCGCAGGGTTGTGATCACCCCGGACCCGAGTGTATGGGAAGGGGATGTGTAGAGGGGCTTAGTCATGGTGGTGATAGAAGCAGCTGCCCTGGAATCATAACCTGAGCTGAGGCTGCTATGGCAAGTGAGTGAACGGGGGCAGGCTGACCCGCTCGCTCCCTTAGAAAGAGGGCTGCACAGAAGACCTGGAGGGGCTTCTTTGGGGCCTGGGTTGCAAATTGGGACACAAGTTAGGGAGAGGAAGCTTCTATTTCAGTTTAGAGCACAAAGCCATTTTGTGGTGGTAAGGACTGAGATGCTGCCACCCTGGCCAGCACCAGGGATCATACCCTGAGTAGAGAAGCGGGGACCTCCTGGAGCGCCCAGGTGGGGGGACAGGCAGGACCCCGCCTCAGCTGCCCAGGACACGGCAGACACCAACAAAGAGGTAAAGGGGAAGCAGCATTGGCAGGTTGGCTGTGGGCACTTACAAGAAACCCGGGGGACTGGCAGAGATGACGTGGGCAGACTGTGTCGCTGAGTCAACCGAGGTCCCAAATCAGAGATGAAAGCAGCAGCCCCATACCCTGCATGGGCACATGAGCTGGCTCTGATGGAAAGAACATCAGACTGGGAACCAAAAGTTCAGATTCCGGTCCTTGCCAGACCACTTGTTGGCAATATGACTTTGGGCATGTCATTCTCCCTTCCTTGGCCTTCCTCTACTCCTCTGTAAAATGGGAGTGATACCACCCGCCTCGAGAGTCAAGGTGGGGGTCTGGTGAGCCTGGGCGGGTGAGAGCGATGGGGAAGGGCTCATGCGCTGCCCTCCCTATCCTGGTCGCCAGAGGCCTGGCCCCAAGGGCCATGCATTTGTGTCCCGGAGGCAGCCGCATCATAAGGAAAAGCAGAAAGATGAACAAGCCCCCGTGTGCCCTGTGGAAGCTGGTTGTGGAGGCCCTGGGGACAGCCGGGAATGTGGGCGGCTTTCTGCTACGACACTCCCTTCCCTGCCACTGAATCAGAGGAAGGGACTCAGGATGGCAGGTTCTACCAGTTATCCAGAGGGGGAAGAGAGGGCTAAAGGGAGAAGGAAAAACGCACAAACAACAAACACACCCACTCCTTCCACAAACACCCCACTCCTACAGGCCAGGCTCAGATGCAAATCAAGGCTGGGGAAAGAGGAGTCTCCTCCTCAGCTGCACTAGGGCAACGCCCCCAGGCTCTGCCTCCTCTTCCTCCCCTGGCCTCACCCTAAGGCCCACATTGCAGGGCCCTCTGGGCAGGAATTGCAGCTGGTGGCAGGGACCCAGACCTCCTCCAGCCTCTCTGGGTAGCTCAGACCATCTGCTGCCCAAATCCTGGGTTCCCTCTGCTCGTTTCCCAGGGAAGCCCGCCAGACTCAGTGTCTTGGAGAGCTGGCTGGTTGAAATGTCTTCTCTCCCCATGCTTGGCCTTTCAGTCCATCTGTTCACCAACTGGTAGTGGCTTAGAAACATTCCTTTCCGTACGTGCCCCAGGCCAGGCAGCTTGCCTTTACTTACAGGAAAGTGGCCACTCTGCTCAGCCAGCACTGGAGGCCCACGGGGGTCTCAGCCCCTGTCCACAGGTCATTTTGGTGGGAAAAGCCTGGATTTGGAGTCCATCAGACATGGGTTTGAGTTGTAGCTCCTGTGCTTGTTAGCTGTGTGACTTTGGGCAAGTTACTTCACTTCTCTGAGCCTCAATGTCCTTATCTGGAAACAGGATGGCAGTACCCTATAGAGTCGTCATGACACTCTGTAGGCGCAAAGCTCACGGTAGGGTTCTACAGATGAACTGTCCCTGCTGTCCACATCTCATCACATATTCCTTTCCTATTCCATTCTCTTCTCCAGTCAAAAAGACCTTGTTTGCTCAGCCATCACGTGTCAAGAGCCAGGCACCATGGAAAACGGTGTGCGTTACCTTCACCTCCACAGCCCTGACAGGTTGAAACCATTAAGCCCATTTGATTCAAGTGGCCACTGTGGCTCAGAGGTCAAAGTTACAAAGCTCCCAGGTGATAGAGTCAGCATTTGATGCTTGGTCTTCAAGTACCAGCAGGAAGCCTGGTCCACACGCTTCCGTGGACTGCTTTTCTGCCTGGAAAGAACATCTGACTGGGAACTAAGAGTTCAGATTCTGGTCATTGCCAAACCACTTGTTAGCAATATGACTTTAGGCATGCCATTCTTCCTTTCTTGGCCTTCCTTTACTCCTCTGTAAAATGGGAGTGATTCCACCTGCCTCGAGAGTAGAGGTGGGGATCTGGTGAGCCTGGGTGGTGAAAGCTACAGATTTTGTAACAGACTGTTGCATATTTTCTGTCTCTTTCAAACTTCCCCCTGCTCTTTTTTTGAGAACTGAAACCTGCGTCCCCACCTCAGGCCAGTGGTAGGGAGGAGCAGGGAAAAGGTCTTTTGTTCCTATCCCAGGTGGTGCCAGCCCCCCAGGTGGGCAGCTGGTGGAGTTCACAGGCTTTGTCTTTGGCAGAGATGGGATGATTAGAGTAGTTAACCACAATAGCCTAGAACCGAGGGGCCCTCCCTTTAAAAGCTCTGTGTTTCTGCTTGTGTTCAGGAAATTTGGATTTTGATACGAGAAGGTCTATTTTTCCTCCTCTGCTGGCAAAGTACAATCTCTTTGCTCATCCCCAAAACACTTGTCCTTGTTCTTCTGAGTTGGCCTTGTGGATAAGTGCGGAGTTTTCAGTAACAACCTCTCTTCCTTCTGGATTCCATCGGTCATTCAGGGTCTCATTCTTTTCATCTCCTCCAGGCCACCTTTTGAAACAATGGGGATGCTTTTGATTGCAAACGACAGAAACCTCCATCCCAAACAGGCTTAAGAAAAAAATAGAAGTGTTTTGGGCTCATGTAACCCAAAAACACAGATGATCTTATTTTAGATAAGGTTGGATTCAGAGCTCAAATAATGTCATCACTATTTTCTTTCTCTCCAAATCTTAGTTCTGCTTTCTTTTATGAGGGTTGGAGTTTCAGGTTCTACATGATAGCAAAGGGCACAGCAGTTCCTGCTCTTACATTCTTACAAGTTTCAGGAATAGTGGAAAGACTCTCGTTTCTGCATAGCTCAAACTTAGTCTTAGAAGTAAAATGAATTGCCACTGATTGGACTGACTTGGGTCCAATCAGCATGTCCAGGGGGACAGAGTTAATGGATTAGCTTATTTTATTTTTTGAGACAAAGTCTTGCTCTGTCATCTGGGATAGAGTGCAGTGGCATCATCAAACTCAAATTCCTGGGCTTAAGCAATCCTCCTGCCTCAGCCTCCCGAGTAGCTGGGACTTCAGGCGCACTTCACAATGCCTGGATAATTTTTCTATTTTTAGTAGAGACGGGGTCTCGCTCTTGCTCAGGCTGATCTCAAACTCCTGAGCTCAAGTGATCCTCTTGCCTCACCCTCCCAGAGTGTTAGGATTACAGGTGTCAGCCACCACGCCTGGCCTAATTGATTAGCTTATACCTAAATCTCCTGCACCTCTCTGGAGATGCTGGTAGAGCTGCCTTCACTCCCCTCTAAAGGGGAGTAGGGTGAATGAAAGCTGATGGCAAAACAATAGATGTACAGAAGCCCCCAGTGATACTTTTTCCCTTTTCTGAATTCCTGCATCCCTGCCCCTGAGAGGCATCTCTGCTAGGCAGGACACTTCTCTGGGGCAAAGACTCTTTGTGTGACCCTGAGCACTTAACATGAAGAGCACCTGAAAAAGAATGGGCACCAAAATCTTGCTCTTCAATTAGCTAAAGTGTTTATTCAGAACTCAGTGCACCCAGCCCTGGGCCAGTTGTGTTAATTAGGATTCAACTCAGGAAAAGAGAAACACTCCAGCTGTTCTGAAGAGGAGAGGGTTTGTAACAGGGTGTTAAGGGGCTTGCAGAGTCATTGGGAAAATTGTAGAAACAGACTTAAGGCTGAGCTTTCAGGAGTGACTGCTTCAGTCACACTGAAGGACTGACCCACCGAGAAAACTGCTACCTCTTCTGCAATCAGAAAGCTACCACTACTGTCACATTCAGGACACGCCATGACCATGAAGCCACTGCCATCTCTGTGTGCCTAATGTGATCCCAGCCCACTGGATGCCCACGTCCTGCCTCTTGACTCTCCAGACCTTTAAGGCATCTAGCTGGGCTGCTCAGTAGGTAGTCGAATGTTGGGTCCCAGGCCCTAGAGAAATCTGTGCAGGAGTTTTCCATTTCACTTTGATTTTTTTTCTCCTTTTCTTGGGTTAGAATTAATCTGTTAATTTATTATTAAATAAAACACTACAAACTGGAAGAAAGGAAACATATTTTATGGCTTTCTTTTATGTTTGATATTCATAAAACAAGGAGAAGCATATCTCTGGCAAAGCTAGGGCATGATAATAATATTTCATGCAAAGCTTTTGAATGTAAAGCAGAAATTGTCGCTGTTGCTATGCAAATCGGCATGTGAGAAGTAATTACTCTTATTTGGCTGGTTAGGACCTTGGGGGTAGTTGGTTACAAATCTTGGACTGGGAATGAGGCTAACAAGAGAGAAGAGATCTGAAGTCATGAGAAATTGGGTGGTGCTTGTGGTCCACCTATTACGTAGGACTGTGTTGAAAGCAAATCACTGTTAATTATCATTGTAATATTGTTACATGGACCTCTTGTTTATGTATAGATCCCCCTGAAGACAGTGCGGGTGTTTACTACATTTTGATTTTTTTCTGATTCATTTTTTAAAGTTCAGGCTGCACGGCTCACAGCCTTCATGTGGGACTCACAGGCAGGGATGGAATCGGGGGTGGAGCTCAGTCCTCTTGGTCCTGAGTCTTTCCGCTTCACCGGGCTGCAGCCTCTCCTCCATGAGCCAAGAGCTTCTACTCACCAGCCCTCTCTGTTATCAGGAGCTGTGCTGCGCGTGGACTTGGATTAGCTCTCAGGCCCTGGTGACTCTCTGAGACATGAGGGAGGCTTCAGGAAGCTGAGTGAGTTACCTGGAGCCACGGGGTAAACGGCAGAGGGTCTGTCCGACCTTCAATCCTATGCCCAAAGCTCATGTTGTAGCGCAGCGCCACCCGATAGAACTTTCTGTGATGATGGAAATGCTCTCTCCGCCCTGTCCAATAGTCACCACTAGCTACGTGTGCAGCTGAGGACCTGAGTGTTAAATTTCATTCCATTTTAATTAATTTAAATTTAATAGCCACATGCAGCTAGCGGCAACCCTGTTGAACAGCACTGTCCTAACCTTTCCAGAAGGCCAAGGAAGAACCTAGAACTTCCCCTCGGACCTTGTTACAGTAGCTTCTCACTCAAAGCTGTTTGTAGTAAGGGTCAGACATCATCTTGAATGAAACACGGTTTTCCCCACAGCCTCCTGAGGCACCTCAAAAGAGACGTTCTAGCCCTTGAGGGTTAACTAGATATTTCCTGCTGCCTATGGTGTTCGAGGGTACCAGATGGGAGGTGTGAAGGCCTCCTGGTGGCTTCCGAGATGGGAAAAGGAAATGCTCTTTTGCGGCATCCTGGAACACCAGCCTGCGGGGCTGGCATCCCGAGCAAGGGGACTGTTGCCTGGGAGACAAGGCGTGCTGAGGACCTCCCAAGGGGCGGCCAGTCTGCAGCAGGGACCAGCCTTGGAGGACAGGAGCTGGTAGCAGAGGGAGGGGGGAGGAGAGGGCCAACTCAGGCTGGAATAGGCGTTGGGGGCAGAAGGCCCAGAGATGCTGGGATGGTGCCAGGGCGGAAGGGGCTGGGGTGGGACCTGCTGCAGATGGGGAAGGCTGAGGGAAGGGACGGATGGCAGCAGCTGTCAGCAGGGGGTAAGAGGAGGAACTGCATAGACAGCAGAGTGGAGACTCAAACAGGCTTGGGCAGACGCTGGCCTATGTGTCCTTACCTAGTTAGAAGTAAAAACCAACTGCGTTTGCAATGCCAACTGTCAGCAACAGACGAATAAGAGTAATTAGAGGCCCAGGAAGAAGCCTGTTACTGTGTAGCCCGGGCACCGACCTCCCTACTGTCACCTCTGTGTCTGTGACAATGCCTTAGTTACCCTTCTTCCCCCAGCAGGACTATTTTCTAATTATATCTAGCCAGGCTCACCAAGTGTGTTTCCCACAGAATTGCATTTCCGGGCCTGATGAATGCCAAATTAATTTTTAACCACCCTGGAGGTGTTGAGTTTAATTACCCAGATTGAAAGTGACAAACAGAACAGGATTTGGAGGGTAACTTTTGGGGTGCTTCTTGGGAATAGAGAACGATGTATTTCCAGGATGCTGGGGGGTAGGGGGCAGGCGTCTGGGCTCTCCAGCCGCCATGCCTTATACTTGGGAGCCTGCAGTGTCCCCAGCTCTGCAGGGGACAGGGCGGAGGTGGGAGGAAGTAAAAGATGTGGTCCCTGGAGAAGCCCAAGCTTGAGGTGGAGAGAGTCTAACCCAAACACAAAAACAGCAGTAGGAAACAATACGAGACCTTCTTTTCTCAGGCCCTCCAGGGTAGTGTGAAGCCTGTCCTTCAATTCATTCGATCCAGTGCTCTTTTTGCTACATCATCATGTCTGTCCAAATCCAAAGCCAATATTGACTCTTTTTTTTTTTTTTTTTTAAAGACAGGGTCTCTCTCTGCCACCTGGGCTAGTGTGCAGTGGCGTCATCATAGCTCATTGCAACCTCAAACTTCTGGGCTCAAGTGGGAATCACAGGGTGAGGGCCTGATGCTTCTCATTTCTTGGGAATCAGACCTAATTTCAGGTCTACCAATGCCAAGGGGAAAAGTAAATCCTGCTCCATCCAGGGCCGGAAGGACGGCCCCACCCTCTCCTCCACCCCAGGGGCATGTGCTCCCCCCTCCATGCCCAGAAGGGAGGGCGTAGGAGCTCTGGCCCCTCTCAGGCTTTCTGGGGGCAGCATACCTTTGCCACCTGGAGACCCCTCCCCACACTCCCCTCCTCTGATCTCCCATCTGGAGCCTTGGAGAGAAGAGGCTGTTGGAATGTCCCTGGGCCCTCTTGATAACAGTGCTGACACCATAATGCCAATGCCTGATGGGGAGGTTGCTGGGCAGAGAATATTGCTATGGAGGCTGACAGTGGGTGGGGTTTTTTTTGTTGTTGTTTTTTAGGGGTTTTTCTGAGATGGTGTCTTGCTGCATAGCCCAGGCTGATCTCCTGGGCTCATGTGATCCTCCCACCTCAGCCTCCCGAGTAGCTGGGATTATAGAGGTGTGCTACTGTGCCTGGCTGATGGATGGTTTCGATTCAAATCCTGCTGTGACTATGTAATACCCTCCTCCCCCATCCCTATGGCCACCACTGCCACTGCCCGCACAGGCACACGTAACCCCTTCCCAGGACTGACAACACACCTAGCCCCAAACAATGGACTGTGATTGGTCTAAGTCAACGGTTGGTAAATTATGGCCTGAGGACCAAATCAAACTGTTCCTGTTTTTATATAACCCATGAACTAAAATGGTTTTTAACATTTTTAAATGGCTGGAAAAAATGAAAATAATACTTTGTGACACACAAAAATTATATGAAATTCAAGTTTAAGTGTTCACAAATAAAGTTTTATTGAAATACAGCCACACACGTTTGCTCATGTATTATCTATCTATGGCTGCTTTCGTGCTACAAAGATGGAGTTGAATAGTTGTGACCAAGACTGTATGGCCCATGAAGCCTAAAATTTTTACTGTCTAGCTCTTTCCAGAAAAAGTTTGCTGACTGACCTTTGGTCTAAGCAATCACAATAATCCTGCTCCCTTTTTCCCAGGCTTCCCTGAAGCTAAGTGTGGCCACATGTCCCAGTTTTGTCTGAAAAGAAATAAGCAGAGGTCTGCAGGGGAAATCTGTACAGAAGCATCACTTTTCTGAAAGAAGAGGAAAATATGGCTGGACCCTCTCCTTCTTCCTACTTCTTGTCTTAAGTGTGGATATGCTGTCTGGAGCCTACCAGCCCGCTGCTTTCAGAGCCAGTCTCCTACCAGGAAATAGAAAAACAGAAGGCCAAGAGTTCAGTTGGGAGGGCTGGGTGGGCTGGCTGTGGTCTAAGAGATGGGGAAGGTCCACCCTGGGCACCTGCTCAGAGGGTGGGCTACTTCTCACATAGACCCAAGGAGCCACTTTTCACCTGGGCTGGACAGAGGAAGTCTCAGCCCCTCCCAAGAACCTGTCCGATGGTTCCTGTCTGTTGCCTCCAACATCAGCACCTGAAGGGCTGGAAGAGGCCATAGGTCTCTTCACTGTTGAGTCCTAGTGGTCAGCACTTCCCTGCGTCTGTCCGCCTGCCCTCTGACCCCAGCTCTTCTTATCACCCCTGAAAGATAGCAGATAATCAAAATAAGGGTGGATGGATGAGGGGTAAATTGAATGAATGAATGAAGGGGAAAATACAGTTATTAGGAGGCTTGCTTTCACACATATAAGCTGACAGCAGCTCTGTGAGGTCACAGGCTAGATATGATTATACCCATTTAACAGAGAAGGAAACTTAGGCTCTTTAAGGCCAGTTGACTTTCTCAGGGTCACTAGAGTTGGAAGAAGTGAAGCTGGGACGCAAACCCCAACACTAGTCCAAATTGTGGGGCACAGGCCCCTCCTGCCTCACCTTCCTGGACGTTACCTCCAGGCCATGCCAGCCCCTGTATATAGGCACACAGGAAAAGAACCTGCTGTCACCTCGGTGAACCATGAAAGGAACTTTCAGGATATGGGTCTGGCCAGCTGCCAGGAACAGCGTCTCATCCACATCACATCCCCCGGTTCTGCTCTTGGGACCACTAAGAACATGTCACTTCCTTAACAGGTGCTGAGTACAAATTTGTAGAATGAATGAGTCAATTTGTATCAGTACAAATTCCTTAACAAAAAGTCATAGGCTACAAAACCCCAAAAAAGCAGGTAAAATTGATGTCATGTGTTTTGAATGTGCATTCTGGTAGCTGAATAAGCCTTCTGCCATGCTATATAAGCACAGGATATTCATCACTGCCGTCGTAAGAGAACAGTTAACACGCACACTTGCTCTGTGCCACTCACTATTCCAAGCCTATGATGTAAATCATATCACTTAAACCTCACAAGCCGATGGGCTGGGTATCATTGCTATGGTTGAGGAATTTGAGGCTCAGAGAGGTTAATTAACTTGACCAAGGCTGCACAGCTAATAGGTACCACAGTCAGGTTAAACCTAGTTCTTTTGCCTCTGTGGAATAAGAGAGGAGGTGGCAGAGAAGACTTGTGCAGTTTGGGTCTTGGGGGACAAATGTCCCCTCTGTAATCTGTGTAGAGGTTGTTCCAGTGAGAGAGCTGATAGGGGAAGAGAGAGGCACTGCTCACAGAAGCAGAAGTGGGCGCGGACGTCTTATTTCGGCAGGCCTTTCCTTGTCCCGTGCCAGGCTCAGTCCTGGCACAATTACTCAGCTCACATGACTCTATGTTTGTGTGTTATGGGGTAGAGTGCAGTGGATTAGGAGGGGCTGGGCTGGGCTGGCTTGGTTGCCATTCCCATGGAGATGCTGGTGATTCATTTGCCCTTCCCAGCCAGGGGACCTCTATCAGGGAGTGACGAGTACCGTATTTCTCCGAAAATAAGACCTACCCATAAAATAAGCCCTAGCAGGATCTCTAAGCATTTGCACAATATAAGCCCTAGCCTGAAAATCAGACCTAGTGATGGGCGTGGCTACGCAGCGTATCTGCACAACCCATGCCTTTTGCCGCAGAGCAGTAAAGAAGACGAGCAGCCCTTCTCATCTGCCCCATGAGAGCTCTATTGCTCGACATGAGAGATGGGGGCCAATGGTTCTAAAGGAAATAGTCGCAAGAAATTCAGGATAGAATTCGGGGTTTGGAGAGTTATGATGATATTCCAGAAGACGGCTTAACTACATTTGAATAAATGTAGATTGTTGTACCATACTTAAAAAAAAAAATAACACATCCCCTGAAAATAAGCCCTAGGGTGTCTTCTTGAGGAAAAATAAATATAAGACCCTGTCTTATTTTCGGGGAAACACGGTAGTAAACAAGTCACAAAGTGCCATCCAGGCAAGAGGGAAAAGGGAGGGGAAGGTGGCCAAGGGGTGACCTTCAGTCTCCTGCAGACCCATGTCTCATCCTGGGCCCAGCATCCCAGCTTCCTCAAAGCTCCTACCTGAGGCCCATCTTTCTTTGCCTGGGGTGAAGCACGTTGGAAAAGGTCACTACTAAAACCATCTGAACTCTTTTCCCTGGAAGGTTCCAGGACCTCTGCTGCCCTGGGCCAGCCTAGAGGTATGGCTACCTTAGTCTGGTGGTGCGTACCTCTTCTGGGACTTCTGAGAGGTACAAATAGGTAAATCAACTAGCGTACCATTAATTGGCACTCTAAGTCTGCAGGGCCCAGTGGCTGACTCAGGGTAGGTTCTCAATCATGGTTTGGGGCCTGACCGAGCAACTACACAGGCCCTCAACTCCAAGTCCAGAGGTGAAAACAGAGGCGGCACATCCTGGGCCCTCAAGGAACTTGAAAGCTCATTCACTATAATAACACAATTAACAGAACAATTAAGCCTTACTTTGCAAGACTCCCTAGGTGCTCCAGGAATTTTAAATGGGATCTGGGGCGTAGGAAGGCTTCCTAGAGGAGGTGGACTCAGTCGGCTCAGGTGGGGAGCCTGGAGGTGGGTCTGAGTGTGGAACATAGTGAAGAATGAGGCCATGGGATGATCTTTTGGAGTGGGAAGGTCTTTAAATATCCAGCCTGAAGCCCACAGGCCTGTAGCACAGCAGCAGTACGCGGCTGTGGAGGCTCCCACGTGCCAGGAGCCCACTAAGCGCATCCTTCTCGTTAATCCTCAGACAACCCTTGGTGGAGGTACTGCTAGTGTGCTATTTTACAGATGAAGAAACGGAGGCTCTAACAGGCTTGATGAATTGCCTGAAACCACATAGATACCAATGGGAGGAAGAACTGAAACTACATCACCCAGTATGGCAGCCGCCGGCCACGTGTGGCTCCCAAGCACTTGGAATGTGGCCAGATTCAATTGAGCTGTGCTGTACCTGGAAAACAACAGGCCAGATTTCAGACTTAGCTCTAAACAAACAAACAAAAAGCATATTTAATATCTCCTTTTAATATTTATCACATGTTGGAATAATATTTTGGCTATATTGGATGAAATAAAATATATTAATTTCACCTGTTTTTACTTTTTCAATGTAGCTACTAGAAAATTTTAAATTACATACGTGGCTCACATAATATTTCCGCTGGACAATGTCCCTGCCGAGTGGCTGTCTAGCCTCATCTGGAATCCTCCAGAGATGGTGTATTGGTTTGCTAGGGCTGCCGTGACAAAGTGCCACTAACTGGGCAGCTTAAACAGCAGAAACGTATTGTCTCATGGTGTTGGAGGCTAGAACTCTGAAAT